>PVKS010005690.1:0-83360 GCA_004027875.1 Aplodontia rufa
ACACCATTTGTTGAACAGGCTATCTTTCTTCCACACTATACTTTTGCCCCCTTTATCAAATATCAAATAGTTAAAGATATGAGGGTTTGTCTCAGGATCTTCTATTCGGTTCCACTGGTCTTCGGTTCTGTTTTGATACCAATACCATGCTGTTTTTGCTACTACAGCTCTGTAATATAATTTCAGGTCAGGGATTGAGGTGCCCCCTATTTCTTCTTTTCTATAGAGTAGTGTTTTGGCTAGTCTGGGTCTCCTGTTGATCCATATGAACTTGAGAATTGCTTTATCTATATCTCTGAAAAATGCTGTAGGTATCCTGATGGGGATTGCATTGAATCTGTAAAGGGCCTTGTGTAGAACGGCCATCTTTATTATATTGATTCTGCCTAACCATGAGCATGGAATGTTTTTCCATCGGCTCAGGTCTTCTGTAATTTCTTTTTTTAGTGTTTGATAGTTTTCTTTGAATAGGTCTTTGATATCCTTTGTAAGGTTAATGCCCAAGTATTTCATTCTTTTGGAAGTGATGGTGAATGGGAGAGATTTTCTGATTTCTTCTTCTGCGGCTATGTTGTTGGTGTAAAGAAATGCTAGTGATTTGCTGGAATTGATCTTGTATCCACTTACCTTGCTAAAGTCACCTATAAGGTCTAGGAGTTTTCTGGCCAATGTTATTGAGTCTTCTAGGTATAAAATCATGCCGTCTGCAAATAGAGATAACTTAACTTCCTCTTTTGTTATATGAATACCTTTGATTTCCTTGTCTTGCCTGATAGCTCTGGCAAGGGTTTCAAGGACTATATTGAACAAAAGTGGGGATAGCGGACAGCCTTGTCTCGTACCTGACTTCAGTGGAAATAAGCATAGTATTTTCAAGGAAGATAATTTTAGAACTCTTGTGTGCAGTGGCTCGTGACTGAAAAAAGAGAACTGACTATATTGGCTTAATGAAGATGGTAAGTTTGCCCAGGTAGAGAATTGTTCAAACTTCCTTCAGATTCAGTTCCTATATCCAACTCCAGGGCTGTGTGTAGATTCCAGCATTGGTTCATAAAAGACAATAGAACTTGAGTTATTTAAATTCTGTTATTGTGTTCTCTTAGAATTTTACTTGTAAACTGTGGGGTAGAATACTTTTATTTGGTAAATGCAGATTTTAATTCATCCGTGAACTATATAAAGAAATTTGAATCATATTGACATAACATTTCCTTTTCATTTAAAATAGTTTCAGGTTTACAGAAAAATTATAAAGCTAGTATAGATTTCCTAAATACCCTACATGCAGTTTCTCTTATGGTTAATATTTTCCATTAGTATGATACATTTGTCACAATTAACTACTATTAAAACATTTATTATTAAATAAAGGCCATACTTTGTTATTCAGATTTTCCTAGTTTTTTCTGTTCCAGGGTCCCATCCAAATCACATTATAATCAATTCTCATGTCCTCTTGGATATAAAAGAAAAAAGGTATCTTTAAAAAATTCTCACACTTGTGCCATGTGAGCTAATGATGATCTAGGAAGAATTCTGACTACTTCTAAGAATGTTTGGAAATATTTTAAAAACCTCTTTGATATAAGAAATTTGAAACATATACAAAAGTAGATAATATTATAATGAATTCCCATGCATTCATTATGAGAATATTCTTTTTAATTATCTTAAATTGGAAAGTAAGCATATTAACTACAACATGCTTGCTAAAAGTCTGTTTCGAGTTAGATTTCACAGCTCTTAGACAATCCTATTCCATGTCCATTTGTTTCTCCTGCCATGAGGAGGTTTAGGACTTTAATTTACATTTTTTCTAATTTTTTTGTTACCATTCATATGTAGAATTCTACTGTACATGAGAGGTAGACATTTTGATTCTAAAAATGTAATTATGGTCTATCAAATTGACTGTGCAGTTGTCAATAATAATTATTAAAGCTATATAATAGGGGGAAAAGGTTATTGATTAATGTTATAAAGTAAACATGGTATAAGAATTGTATATACGATGGTTACTGAGTAAACAAATGCTGTACCTGCTCATATACTAATCAGAGAGAAGTAGAAAATAATGAAATCAATGTTTATGACACGTGGAATGTTTTCAGTTGATGATTTTTTAAATGAAATATTTTGAGTTGAGATAATTATAGAATTGCATGCCGTAAGAAATATTACAGAGAAATTCTGCATGTATTTTGCAATTTCCCCCAGTGATAACATCTTGCAAAACTGTATGCTACCCTAACTAGGACAACACTAACATCAAAACCAGTGTGCATTCTCTTCTTTCAAATGCACTGTGTCAAAGATGAAGATAAAAAAGGAAGCAACAGTTATTATTACCTGTTGCTCCACAGGTATTACCGAAACCAATTTTGTTTTAGAGATGAGGAAATTGCATCGCCTTGCATGTGAGATATACTAAGTATGCTGTGATCTAGCCTTTAGAGAGTTATAAAAACACAGAAAATAGGATATTGTGCTACTAGTTAAATCAAAATGCACACATATCATTTTTTTCAAGTTGAGCTATCATTTCTTAATTTTTCATAAAAGCAGTGGCTTGGTATTTCTTTTCTTTTCATCAGTGTGCCTTTCCTCTGACTTTCCTGCTCAATGGTGAGTGGTCTACCTAACTTGTAGCATTCTGTCTTGCAGTGGATGACATAACTTTGTCTGTGACTCTCTTCATCCCTGTCTCCTTCCAATTC
This sequence comes from Aplodontia rufa, assembly GCA_004027875.1. NCBI lineage: Eukaryota > Metazoa > Chordata > Mammalia > Rodentia > Aplodontiidae > Aplodontia > Aplodontia rufa. The sequence continues at coordinate 2,718 of PVKS010005690.1, forward strand.
TTTTTAACTTTGAACAAGAAAATGAAGCCAATCAATTCTCTAAATAAAGCCGAAAGACAAGTTGCCCCTTATGTACACTTAAAGAATCATATGAAGATTCAATTAATTTGATTCTTAACAATCTGAAAACAGATGGGCACTAAATAACAACAGGATATTGCTATAGTGTCAATCATATCAATGGAACTTGAAGTTGTTGATTTGCTTCCCACTTAAAAAAATGAATACAAATTAAAATGCAAATGACATGATAAATGCAAGCCCATTTGTAAATTAAAATACTACCCATAAGAAAAGTGAAATGAGACAATGAGCCTGTCATAGGAGAAGTACGATATCAATCAGTAGGTGCTAAATTTTGGCTCATTCTGTCCTCAACATAATGCTCAAGGTGATAGGGCTAAATGCCTCAGTTAAAAATTATAATTTTTTTTACATTTCTCAGAAAAAAATTACAGCATTATACTAAGTATCTTTATCTTGCACATTGGATGAGCTACATGCAAATTAGTCAGCAATTATGGTTGAATAAGAATTATATTTAACAATTGAATGTCATTTCATACATGAATTATCATAAGGCAATTGAAAAGTAGTATCATAAAGCTACTGAAAAGTAGTAAAGAAGTCATGTGTAGAGGGGGTCAATTCTAAAGTGTAAATGTGAAGACAAAGTAGGTTACTTTTTGAATAAGAGAGAAACCTCAAATCCTTTACATCACTAAGACAAAGAGACTGGAGTTATTACATCATGGATAGTCTAGAGGATAGGTAATAAGAAGAACATAAAATATGAGGGCTTCAACAAAGTTTCTCAAGCACTTTGTAATTGTTTAAAATTAAAACTCTAATAAGTAACATTTGCATATATAGAAGTATCTTGGCAAGTTTAATTGCTTAGTTAAATGACCTAAAGGTAATTTAAAATTTGTGATTTTTTTTAATCTCAACTCTTTTATGTCCTAATACATCATCATTGCTCTTTCATCACATTTGGCTTCTGATATTTCTAACCAGACTTCACTTTCAAAAAGAAACACTTGGGGCGAGAATGGTGGCTCTGTGGTTAGGGTGCTTGCCTGGCACACATGAAGATGCGGGATGGAACCCCAGCACCACGTACACAACAAAGTGTCGGAACAAAGAATGCCACATGAAGAACTAAATTAAATTTATTCCCTTTCTTTCACTCATTCTCCCTCACTCTTTAAAAAATTTTTTAAAAAGATACACTTATTATTTCAAACATCTGTTTGAAGCGTTTTGCTTCTATTAAGTGGAATTTGGCATGGTATTTTCTTTTCATTCTATATCTATTGCATAACTAATGATATCAAAGACATTTTTAAGCTTCAATCTTGAAATAAAAATGTGATGAATTTAACCCTATAGTTAATTAGTCCATGTTTGAGTAGTAGGTTAGTCCTAGGCATTTTCAGAATTCCTTCTCTAAAGAGATCTATTTGTTAACATCAGGATAACAAATTTTCTATAATAAAAAATTTATTCTATACAAAATCTAAATGGCATCATTTATTAAAAGAAGTTTCAAAATCTAAAAGCACATCTTTATTGTGACTTAAAAATTTCAATGTTTCCTTCTGTTCAGAAATGTCTTTAAAAATGGGCTTTCTGTGATTCCATAGCCCTAACATTATGTGTTCTGATTTTAACTTGTGTATATTACACAAATTTAATAATTTCCACTGATACATTCCCAAGTGATAGTTTGCCATGTTAGCTGACCTTTATCATGCCAACGTCAGATACAGTGATTAAGACCAAGACCTGGAATCTCTTGCTACTGGGGAAAGTACAGATTCCTAGGAAAATGAGGGCCTCCTAGAGCTATTAAAGGAAACTATGAGGACCTTGCAGAGAGAAAAAGCTCTTATAAAGTGGGTGCTGTAAAACCTTGAAACTTTGCTTCATGAATCTAAAACAAGTGCCCTGAACCTGTTTTACAAAAGAAAGGAAGCACATTGTGCCAGCGATCTGAGTGGCCCCCAATGGACGGTATGAGAGGTGAGCAAATTTTTCCACTTCATAAAGCAGTAACTGCCACAAAACATTTCCCTTCTCTTTACAGAGAGAAAGTGAGAGAAAGGGGAGAGGAGAAAGGCAGGTGGGGGAAGATAGAGGAAAGAATGGAAGGAGATATATTTTGAATATCTCACAATGTTTTCAAGCAGAGACAATTTTTCTTTATATTTATGTTCCCAGTAATTAGAAAACTATCAAAGAAAGGACAATTGATTATATTTGAAATTGAATTAATATTGCACAAATGTGAAGCATATTCAATAAAGGGAGGAATCCATTTTTTTTTAAGAGAGAGGGACAGTGAGAGAGAGAGAGAATCAATTTTATCTAGTTTTTCATGTGGCTTTCATTGCTCAGAGACTTCCTTGTGTACGTGGTGCTGAGGTTCAAACCCACATCCTCATGCGTGGCAGGCAAGCACCGCAACCGCTGAGTCACCGCTCCAGCCCAGAGGGGTCACATTTTTAAAGATGAATCAGAATTATAGTAGCTATGCTGAATTTTTCCTTTGGGCTAAGACTTACAACTACCCAATTTAAAGACACATTAATTGAAAAGATGATTTATCATCAGACTCTTGATGTGTTTCAATAAAGAATTATAAAATTAAAAGGAAGGAAACTGGGACAGAAATTCTACAATTTATTGACAACTAAGACACAGCTTGCCTTTTTACTGTTCTCCACTCTCCACCTTTTAAGTCCATGTGGCAGATGTTGGGTATGGACCAGTTTTCAATAACTGTCCCAGCATCAAGGGCATTCTTCCTTCTTTCTTGAAAATCACCTAGGAGAAGTACTGACCAGTCTTAGGATGGTTGCTCAGCCCTCTCTTTAGGAGGCAAGTCTCCCTCCAGGGACATGGAATAGTAGAATTGAGGTGTTGAAGGGCAATCTGTACAAAATAGGGCTCTGGATTGATAAGCCAATGACAATAGGGACAGCATTATTTTTAACTCTGTTTCTTCAAGTAAGACAATAAAACAAAAACTAAACAAAGAACAAAGTATCCAAATTGTGGAGTTGGAATTTGAGGAATAACTAATAAAGAAATGGCTAGCAGAGTCAGAGCAAGAGACATGGTTTCACATCCATGCTCAACATTCACTCATTAATTGTTTAACTGAATAAATTGTTTTATTTCTCTGAGCTCTTAGTTATTTCATATGTGAAATATGGACAAAACTTATACATAGCTGTACATTTAATAAAATGTTGCATGTACCAAGAGTTTTATAAATGTTAACTGTTACATTCACAATCATTATCATCCTATTAAAACCAGTCAAGGGGCTACAAGACATCAATACTATATTCTTATCACTTTATCAAACAGGCACCCTTTAGAGCAGGCTCACCTTCTGTATGCAATATGTTCCTCAAATATTAGAACTCAGGAAGAAAGATTTTATATTCTTGGTGCTATAAGAAAATTAGAAAGAAGGTAACTCTGTACCTTTTATTAAGATGCACACACATAAACACACACACACATATCTCACCTTTAGAAATACTTTGGCACACTAGTGAGAAAGGCATATTTTATATCTAAAAACACATATATGGAGACAAAAATGGACTAATTTGTAATTTTCCCCAAATAAGATAAAATAAATAACCTCTCTACTTTTTCCTATCTGTGTCACTGTGCTTCAGATAGCTTATTCCAGACCTGCCAAATGGGAGGGGGATGAATAGGAAGGAGAAGGCAGCGAAAATTCAATTTAGATTGCAATAAAGTCGCCAGATCATACCCATAATATGTCTTCAGATGCAATTTGTAAAGCCACTTCAAACATACATCACAATCTAATTGTGATTGTCATATTATATTAAATTGTAATTAATAAAATACCCGAAACATTCATTAATTCAACTCAATCCTCGTTCTGCTTCTTAAAACATATCTATTTTATTCTCCTTTACTTTCCTGTAACTCTTTGTTGGCCTGAACCATAAGCAATTATAGAGAAGATACAGAAGTACTATGGCTTAGTGATGTTCAAGGCAGGGCCATCAAAATAAATGAGTGAAGAGAACATTCTGACCCTAGAGGGAAGCCAATGCCAAAGTTGGAGAGCATTGTTTCCACAACTGGGGAGCAAAATTAGAGATGACAATGCACAGAAGTGGAATAGTCATTCACATAAGAGGGAAAGATGGGCCTTATTCTAGTTCTGCACGTTTAGATATTTCAAAGTGAGCAGATTACTCAAAGTTCCAGGGTATCACTTTATTTTGAAAAAAAATAAAACAGATTTTGCCCGATCTCTTACTTTTCATATTTTGATTATATCCTCACTTTAGAAGAGGAGCTTCTTGCCAGGTATGGTAGTACATGCCTGTAATCCCAGATTCTTGGGAGACTGAGGAAGGAGGATCACAAGTTCAAGTACAACACAGGCCATTTAGGGAGATCCTATCTCAAAATTAAAAACAAACAAACAAATAAAAAGACTGGGGCTTGGGATGTAGCCCAGTGATAGATAGCCCCAGATTCAATACCCAGTATCACACATACACACAAAAATAAATGAGTAGCTTCTTAATGATCTTGTTATAAAAGAAATTCATTTGTTCCTTTATTCATTTGTTCATCAATTATTGAACAACTATTATAGGCTAGGTCTAAGTAAAACAGAGTGAGATACAAGTTCTGTAAAGTTCATAAGTAACTGATTATGGATAAATCATTGTGGTCACATGGGAAAGAAATATTTAAATTCACTCTTTGAAAATAAAGGAAAAATTCATGCAGGAAATGATATTTGAGCTGCAGCTGCGGAATAAGTGTTTTCTTGAGTTAATAGATCTTCTAGTACTGAGTCAGAAACACTGGTCACCTTTGACCCTCAAGCTCCTTTTATGTTGCCTATTTTTACCCAATAATGTTATAAATCTGCTCTCTCCTCTATTTCAACTACCTCCTTCAAAGTGAGAAGAATAAACCGGGTTGCCCACCTTCCGGTTGCCCACCTTATAGAGACAAGACCTTTACCAGAGCCCAGAGCCTTCTGTAGTAGAGAGCCTCACTCTCATCTCTTTATTTCAGTGTCCTTCTTACCCTCTTTTGGCCATATCAGTCCCTTTGCGTTCCTTCCCTTTTATCTGTGTGTGTTTTGTTGTCCATTCGTCCCAAATATGTTATGTTATTGACCCACTACAAATTATTGCCTACACATTCTCCCTGCCTGGTATAATTTTTTTTTTCCTTACTCGCTTGAGCTAAGATACCTCCTCCTAGTCTTCATCTAGCAGCTTAAGCTCATTGCCTCAGGAGATATTCCCCTTGTGAACTCTTCACTACCACCATGAAAGGCAGATTGCCTCTTTAAGTATTCCCATGAAACTCTATTTTTTCTTTATAACAAAATGTATCTTTAATTGCAATCACTCTTATGAAGTTGTGTAATAAATATCAATCTCCTTAAACCAGATCAAAGCTCATGCCAGCAAGGGCTATCTGGCTGTGCTCATCATTGAATCTCCAGCTCCTAGGAGATGTCTTCACCAAAAAATAGAGACTTATCAACGAATAAATTGGATGAGTAAATAATAGCATATTGTTTGGATAACTAGATATATGGATTGGGAAACAGATAGATGGAAGAAAAGACAAAGTGTACCAAAGGGATAAAAAATAAAGAAGAGACTCCCAGGCCCTTCATGAGCAAAAGCAAAAGGAAACAGCAGCCTGTGGCCTTACTTTGGATGGGCATAGAGTGTATAGGACACAATGCCAGTACAGATGAGGGTAGAGGGGGCAGTTGGAACCAGGTTGCAAATAAGCTGTTTGCCAAGTTAAGAAGCTTAGAGTTTTTCATCCTGTGGGCACTAGAGAATCAGAACTGGTTATTAGGAAAACAAATAGCATAATCATATTTGTTTTTTTATTAAGAAAACCCAGGAAGCATTGGGGAAGGAGGTACTAAATGTAGGGAGATCATTTGCAAAGTAGTTGGAAAGCAGCTCTGATTTTATAGAATTGGATTCCAAGATGGACCAGTCAAGAAGAACATAATCATAGATTACACAGCACACCGATTCTGTACAGGACGGCTCATGACAGATGACACACGGAATGGAATGGCTGAAGATGAGTGCAGAAATGAAGTCTAGAACATGATGGGAAGGTTTGGGAATGGCAGGACAAGAAATTCTGTGACTGGTCTTCATCCTTGCCTAAATTGATTTTAATTTACCATAGTTTTAGAGATATCAGTAACTAAACTAAGGAAATGGCAACATTTCAAAGAATGATGGATGGACAGAAAGTTGTATGTTATTGATTTATGATGAAAATAATAAAATAGGCCTTTACAAGCACATATTCTTTTTTATTTTTGGTTTTATAATTTTGTAGTGAATTTTCCTTTATTAAGGAGTTGAGTTGTTGGACAGTCATAAATGCATATAAAGTAACAATATCATATGCGTTTGATCCTAATCCAGAGTCACCCCCACATCGCCCACAACCCTGTCTCTTGATTCTTCTATATTTCCCCCACAATAGTTATAAATGTTGATTGTCTCTCTACATCCCTCACTATCCTCCCTCCCTCTTCCCTAACTCAGCCCTACTCTCCCCTGCACTTATCTATAGTTACCCTAGATTATGAGTTCCTATGCCTTTGGAGGGTCTAGTACAAGAGCTTGACTACCTTTCACCCAAGCCTGGGGTTTTTACTAGCCTCCACAAATGAGGGAAAACAGTTGATCCCTGAGTCTCTGGGTTTGAAGAAATCTCAGCAGGATTTCTTCCATTGCTATCCATTTACCTTCAACTGACATATTACTGTTGTTTCTAATATCTGAGTACAACTCCAGTGTGTGTGTGTGTATACATACATATACATTCCACCACAAAAGGCTCTGTGGGCTCTGGTAAAGGGAATTGTCTTGCTGGAATGCCCATGAAAGGTCCTTGTCACTGGAAAGCAGGAAGGTGGGCAACCAGGTGAGGGGCATCTGGGTTGATCTCATAATTTAGCTATTGCAAATTGAGCTGCTATGAACATAGATTTTACTGTGTCACCATAATGTACTGATTATAACTGCTCTAGGAAAAATACACAGAAGAGGGATAGCTGTGTTGTATGGTGGATACAACCCAAATTCTTTGAGACATCTCCACACTGCTTTCCAAATCAGCGCTATCATTCTACACTTCCACCAACAGTGTGCTAGTGTTCCTATCCTCACAACCCCTTTAGCATTTGTTACTGTTTATATTATTCATCTTTGCCAATCTGATTGGAGTAAGGTGAAATCTTAAAGTAGTTTTGATTTACATTTCTCTGAATACTAGTGATTTAGAAAACTTTCTCATGAATTCATTGGGTTGCTCAATTTCCTCTGTTGAGAAGTTTGTTTAGTTCTGGACTATTTATTGATTGGATTGTTTGTGTTTTTGATATCCAGTTTTTTGAGTTCTTTGTCAATTTTGAATATTAGTCTTCTGTTGGAGGAATCACAGATCATGATTATCTCCCATTTTGTAGGACAGAGTTGACCAATTCCTTGTCTGAACAAAAGCTATTTAATTTAATGGGATTGCAATAATTAATTCTTGACTTTTGGGAGTATTATTGAGGAAGTCATTGCCAACTCCCATAGGCTGGTGTGTTGGGCCCAATTTTTCTTCTAGCAGTTGTATGGTAGCAGATTTAATTCCTAGTTTTTTGATCCATTTTGACTTGGTTTTAGTTCAAGGTGAGAGGTAAGGATTTGTTTCAACTTCTGCAAATGGCAGTCCAGCTTGTTCAGCACCATTTGTTGAATAGGCCATCATTTCTCCATGTTATACTTTGACCTCTTTTGTCAAATATCAAATGTTTAAAGATTTGTGGGTTTGTCTCAGAGACAAATGTCTATTCCATTGGTTTTCGTGCCTATTTTGATAAGAGTACCATGCTGTTTTTATTTCTAGAGCTCTATAATATAATTTTAGATATGGTATTGCAAAACCTATGGTTTCATCTTTCAAGCTTAGTAATGTTTTGGCTATTCTTGTTATCCCAAATGAATTTGAGAATTGGTTTTTCTATATCTGTAAGAATGACATTGGTATCTTGATGAGGATTGCACTTAATCTGATTTTAGCAAAATGGCCATTTTATTTTATGTATTTATTTTTTTATTAGTGCATTTTAGTTTTACATAATGATGGGATTAGTTGTCACATATTCCTAGATGCACACAATTCAGCAATATAATTTGTTCAACATCCCCCTTGGCACACCTCTCTATTTCCCTCCTGCAGTTCCCCGATCCCTTGGAGAATGACCATTTTAATTATATAATTCTGCCTAACTAAGAACATTTGGAATATCTTGCCATCTTTTCAGGTTTTCTTCAATTTTGTTCATCAATATTTGTTAATTTTCAATATATAGGTCTTTTACTTCCCTTGTTAAGATGATTCCTAGTATATTTTTTTTGAGTATATTGTAAATGGGACTGATTTCCTGATTTCTTCTTCTGCCCTCTATTGTTAATGGATAGGAAAGCTATTGATTCATTGATGTTGATCTTGTAGCTTGCCACATTGCTAAATCAGTAAGCTAAAGGAGTTTTCTGGAGGAGTTTTTTGGGGTCTTCCAGATATAGGGTCATGTCATCAGCAAAAAGGGGTAGTTTGACTTCTTCTTTTCCTATTCTTATCCCTTTGAATTCCTTCTCTGTCTGATTGCTCTGGTTAGGGTCTCAAAGAATATATTGAATAAAAATAGTGAGAGTGGTCCACCTTGTCTTTTTCCTGAGTTTAGTGGAAATACTTTCAATTTTTCTGCATTTGGTTTTATACTTGCAGAGGGTTTGACATATATGGCCTTTACATGGTTAAGATTAATTCCTTTGATCCCTATTTTCCCCAGAATTTTGATCATAAATATGTGCTGAATTTTATGAAAACCTTTTCTGCATCTATTGAGATGATCATACAGTTTGTCTCCTTAATTATGTTTAAGTGATGAATCATACTTACTGATTTGCATATGTTGGACCAGCCTTGCATCCCTAAAGTGAAGCCCACTTGATCATGATGAATTTTGTTCTTAAAGTATTTTTGCATGTGGTTTGCTAGAACTTTATTAAGGATTTTTGCATCAATGTTCATCAGGAATATTGGTCTGTGGTTTTCTTTTTCTTTTGTTATTTCAATGTGTCTTTGTTTAGTTGTTGTATCAGAGTTACGGTTCCATCATAAAAAGTGGGAGAATTCCCTCCTTTTCAATTTCTTAGAATACCTTTAAAAGGAGAGGAGTTAGCTCTTCCTCTTGGGTGTGGTAAAACTCAGCGGGGAATTCAACAGGTCCTGAGATTTTCTTCTTTGGAAGGCTTTTAATTGCTGTATTGATTTTGGTGCCTGCTGTTTCGGCTTTCAATATCATCCTGTGTTAATTTGGGGATGTTGTGTGTGTTTAGAAATTTGTTCATGTCTTCTAGATTGTCTAATTTAAAGGACTATAGTTTTTCAAAATATGTTCTGATAATCTATTGGATTACTTTGGGTAAGTGGTGATTTTAACTTTCCTCTTGGTTATCTTGTTAATTTGGTTCATTTCCTTCCATTTTTTAGTGAGATTAGCTAGGGGACTGGCCATTTTACTTAGTTTTTCAACGAACCAACTCTTTGTTTCATTGATTTTATTTATTTATTTATTTTGCTCTTGATTTTGTTGATTTAATCCTCATTATTTCCTGCCTTCTGTTGGGTTTGGGATTTGACTTTTCTTCCTTTTGTAGGGATTTGAGGTGGATCATGAGCTTATTTATTCATGATCTCTCTTGTTTTTTAATATAGGCACTCAGTGCCATGAATTTTTCTGTAAAGAATGCATTCGTGCTCTCCCAGAGATTTCTATATGTTGTATCTTCATTCTATTTTGCTTCCAGGAATATCCTGATATCTGTTGTTGTGTCTGCTTGGATCCATTCTTTATTTAATAGGGTATTATTCAATCTTTATTTATACATATATTTTTCTATTATAATTTTTGCCTATTGGGTGTCCTGTACCCTCCTGAATGAGCATATCTGACACTATTCTAACATGGGGACATTTCTAATTTGGGAAAACTATTTCATTGAAAATGTTATTCCAGACATGCAAATTCTGCTCATACTCTTGTGAGTTTTTTGTTTGTTTGTTTTGTTTTTATTTTATTTTATTTTTGTCTTCCATAAGCTCAAGCTTACTCAGCATATCCTCATTGTTGGAAGTTTGTTCTTCCAGATCTGAGTTTCTATTTTCTATAGAAATTAAGTCTATTATTAAATTCTTCCATCATTCTTCTAATGTGATTGAATATTTTAGCTCCCTTGCCTCCTTTTTCAGTATATTTATTTCTTTGATAATAGAATTTTTCAGCTCTTGATTTTTGTCATTTAGTCCCTTCATTAAATCTTTTAGTTCATTGTTCTTTAGTAATCAGATCATTGATAATTTTTTCTAGGTTTTCATCCCACTCCCTTTTCATGTGTTTTTTGGTAGGGGAATTGTGGTTTTGAGGTGAACCTTTTCTAGTTTGAGTCTTCATTTTCAATGAGCTTCTTCTGGATCTTAGAATTGAGGTTCCCTGTGGGGAAGCAAGGCAAGTCACCAGGTGCTTCTCCTTGCAGACCAAAGGGTCGGATCAGACAGAATCCTTTTGATGAATATCTTCTTCCAGAAAGCTGCTTCTGCCTGGAGCCTCATTTTGTTGCACCTTTTGTATCAAGGTTCTAGGGTGTTGATCTGGATCTGTTGGGAGTGATGGGCAGGCAATCTGCTGGATTGTAGAAACCTGGCAGCAGGTGTGCATTGCTGGGCCCTGAGGTCTTGATGGTACAGGGTGGGCCAGAGCAGGGGACCTGCTCCATGAAGGGACCTGGGATCCTTGCCAAGGGATAGGCCCAATATGTCTGCACCTGGCAGGACCAGAGACCTGGTGTTCCATGCTGCAGCTAGACTGGGTAGGTCAACTCCTCTGGGTTCTCAGGGTGGATTTTCCCGAGCACACCTCAGCAGGCCTGGGGGCCCATGCAACCTGGAGCCCTACTTTGCAGATGTGCTGGATGTGTAGGCTCCTAAGGGGTGGGTGTACTGGGCATGCCTGCAGACCTGCAATGAGAGGCCTGGGGACCTGCATGGCCTGCAGATCTGCACACAGTGGCTCAGATGGGTGGGTAGGATCCTCTGGGTCTCCAAGAACATATTCCAATGGGCTGGTAAGGTTCGATACCACTGAGACACATTCCCAGCCTGTTTTGTTTTTATTTTTATTTTGAGACAGGGTCTCACTAAGTTGCTTTGGGCCATGCTAAGTTGCTGAGGCTGGCTTTGAAATTGCAATCCTCCTGCTTCAGCCTCCCTACTCACTAGGATTACAGGCATGTGCCACCACATCTAGCTTAAAACATTTTATTTTTAATGTGATCTGTTAGATGTTTTATGTGGAGATTGCTCTTTTTTGCATAGTCAATTATATCCCAGAAATGGGCCTTGCTAGGCAAAGACTGAGCTACAATTTGAATGATGGTATATTCTTGCTATGCAGATAAACAATTGGTTAGTGTGTGTGATTATTCCTCTCCCTGTCCATCAGCCAGATTCCATTTTCTTCCCTTCTTCAGCCTGTTTGAGACCTGAAATACTGAACCCTGTCTACCATGTCACCTGAACTTCTTCATCTACTGGTTTCTTGAATGTGCAGCTACAAGCTGAACCCTGGAGTGTGGAAACAGAGGTGTCAGCAGCACATCACTGACTCTGGTACAGGCTTTCATGAATATTTCTGCTAGCTCCAATTCCCTCTGCTCGGATGACTATTTTCTCTCCTGTCCATCAGCCCCAGTAAAGCTAACATCTTCCCTACTTAATAACCTCTGAAGTATCTCCCTATCTTTGTGGTTTCTTTATACTTAGCCAAATGCATATATACTATCCTTTTAATAAAATATTAGTAAAATGATAAATTCTGCATTTTCTGAACCCAGAGATACTTGGTTCCATTAATTGCTTCATCCTTGTTACTCCTGGAGCACAAGCAAGTTATAAATTCTCACCTATGAAATTTATATAATAAAGGGTTGAACCTGGGCCTTATGAAGATGAGATGAATAAATGGATCTAAAATGTCTTTCACAGTAGTTAGCATTTATTCATCATTACAATAAATGTTAGAAATTTTAATTAAAATATGGTGTATTTCCATGAAATTTGCAAAATAAAATGTTTGCATTTTCTTTTGGTGTTCTGGCTAGGAAAAGATTGATTTATCCTATAATTCTCTACCTCTATACCAATGAATTTTATGCCAGGGTAGGTAGTTTCTAGAAATCTAGAGTGGAGCCACCTATCCTCATCAAGGAGAATATGATAAAGAACAGATTATTTTTACCAGAAATTTTGTGTGAGTTTTTTTAAAAAATATATTATCGCTCATTATAAGGTTATTTGTATATATTTCAAATTACTGTTTTAAATAGTAGTTTAAATTTTCAATTTTGTCACCATATTAGTATCTTGTATTTGAAAGAAATGTTATGCATTGTTTGTTCTAAAATTCACTAGAAATTCACATCAGAAATATCAGTTAATCTCAGTGACCAGATTTTCTCTAAGTTGTAAGAGGGACTCAAAATAATGAAGTCCTTAGTTAGCAGACAATTCATCTGAAATGAAATGGAAAAATACTACATGAAGACAAAGCTTACAAGAAAAAAAGTTCAAAACAGAGAATAGATTTGTGATGCCAGAATCAAAGTTTGTAAATGACAACGAACTCTGAGAACGACTACATTATGTAGTGTCCAGGAGGCCAGGGAAAAAGAAAGCGCTGTAAGGAATGTATCAGTTCCTCTTGAGCCGTCCATCTACTGTGGATCAATAGCTCTTCCAACCATGGGACGTTCAAGCTTTCAGCTTGAGAAATTGAAGTTCTCAAAATAAGTCAGGGTTGCAACACAAGTCCATCATGGGGTGTCACAGAAATGAAATGAGTTGTCTCCCGCTCGATTGATGACTGACATCAAACCAGGAGGAAAAAGGAGGGAAATAAATGAGACAGGGTTTTTGAAAAGTTGTTTAGAGGCTTCTATAGAAAAGTTTACAGTAAGGGCTCTGCTTTCTGCTTAAGCAGATGCATAACTCCTGCCCAATAATGAGAGTATTACAGAAAGCCCTGGAAGCAGTGAGGAGAGTTCCCAGGAGAACAGTTTACTACTTGGGGTTTTTATGTGAGATCTGCACAAGACAGCCAGAACTTATCAGACCAGGGTGGTTTAGAAGCTTCAAAAATCCAAGGATTGGCAGAAGATGAGAAAAACCAATGGTAGGAATAGGTGATTAAAAAAAAAAGTGATGATAAAATTGTATATAATGACCAGAGCAAAACATCCTGGCAATGACCTATCCTGTCAAACAAATTTGTAAAAGGAAAAAATATATCAAAAGCTATTCAACATACGCCTGTATTGTGCAGCTAAAAAGACCCTGTACTGCCTACAAGCAGGCCAATGAAATCAATGTTTGGTGCAATTCCTAACTGAGCTTCATGTTAATAAAAAGAGAAAAAATAAAAACATTGCTGTCCATGCTGCAAGTCCTCCTGCTCCTCTATTATCTCAGCTTTTAAAGTGATTGAACTAAAAATATTTTTATCAGTGTATATAGATGTCCTGGATACATTGGAGAATTGTGAACTCGAATGCCTTAAACGTACTGTCTTCTTTCTTAAGCCATTGCCTAGAGTAAAGAAAATAGAGTGGGAAGCATTAAGCTTCCCTGGCATCAAAGGTGAAGGATACTATACTCAAAGGTGAGGTGATCCTATTGCCTCAAACTGACTTGGACGGTGTCTTCCAGTTAACAGCCATTTTCCCTAGGAGGCTCTTTAATTTTGACACCTGCTGGGAAGCCTGGGTTGAACCTCCTTAATCAATTGGAGGGGAATGTCTCTTCTATTCCTATTAATGCTCTTGATTAGATATTATCGTAATAACTCATTGTTATGTATCAGTACCTCAGTCTGTTCACCTCTAAAATGGGACATTCTCTCCTTACACGTGATTGGTATAGGATTATGGAGTTTCTCCAATCAGCATACAAAATGATTGGCAGGGAATCAAGGATTTCACTTCAAAATATTAATGTTCAGGAATTCCCCTCCTCCAAGTGCCTGCTGCGCAAAAATCATGGGCACCACAGTGAATACAATGTAGCTATGCAATGTTTACTGAATTAGCACTCACTCTGTTATCAAATATATAATTTTGTACAGAATTCCTGAAATATATACAGTATTTACTTCAGCATAGCTAGAGTAAGCTTGAAGTAGAGCTGTAAATTAGTGTTCAGAAAATTGCAGTTGGAATATAATGGAGCACACTTGGAAACATATGCCAGTAACTCTATCGCCCTAATGTGTCCGCAGATGTGATTACATACAGGAAAGCATGATTGTAAGAAAGCACACAGCAAACTCTTCTGATATTTTGCTTATTAATGGGTATTGGAGACAGGCAGTTTTTGTTATTCCTTCAATTGACACAAAATGGATGGGCAGCTGTCTGTTCCTCTCTCTGTTCTCTCCCTTCTTCCTGAAAAAATGGAAGCAAATCTTATCATCTTCATATTTCTCCACAGAACTTAAAGTGCTATTTCTGATCCTAAGTTCATTCCTATAAATTTTCTAATATGAGCACTTTGTTAAAAAGTAAATAATATCTGTTGATAATTTGAAACTATTCTGTCTATCCACCTTTTTCCTAATTTGTTTATCTACTCTTTATTTACTTATTTAATTACAGACTTCTCTGTAATGCTTTAAATACTAATTTAAAGCTAGTAGCTCATGATGTGGAACATTTCATCATTTAACTGCTTGATTGGCTAAAATATTGGTCATGTCCTTTTCCTTAAAGAAAAAATTCTACATTATCTCTAAGCTTTGGTTAATTAAAACTACCACTTTCTTTTTGCCATTTCATGAAATAAATCCAGCTCTGTGTTCTAATTTCAGTGGTCATCTTAATATTATTTCCTCCATTTGGACATTACCAGAGAGTAGCTAAGACAGAGTTCCTTAAGAATAGAGGTGGCGATTTCTCATGTGATAAGACAGGAGGGATTGGCCAGTTCCAGGATGGAATTCACCCTCTCTGTGAGTGGCATTTTAGACTTATTCCCTAAAAAAGAGTGATTAGCCTTAAAATAGAGGAAAAAACTATTTTAGAAGTGAGTAAATTCTTGCTATTTTAGTTCATTTAATCAAGATGATTTCTCTTTTCTAGGTGTAGACTATTAAACTTCAGTGATTTGTCATAACAGTGAAAAATCTAAGACACCTTTATCTGGATCAATGCTATCTGAAGAGGAAATTCTATACCTTCCTGAATGTTCTTTGTACCTTCTCAGAATCTAGGTTTGCAAATCTCAGAGGATTCTATTATTTATTCTTTCAATTTCCTTGGCAGATCTAATAATGAGTAGGGCACTCTCAACTTCCAATGATAATTGTATTTGAAAAATGCTATTGAAAGTGAATTCCTCTAAAACAGTATTATGGTTTAGGTTGAGAATGTCTCCCAAAGTCACATTTTGAATGCATCATCCCCAATGCAGTAAAGTTCAGAGATGGAGCTGTTTGAGAAGGATTGGGTCAGGGGGTGTTGACCTCATCAAAATATCCCCAACAAGGGGATGGAATGGTGACTCAGTGGTTACGGCGCTTGTCCGGCATGCACAAGTACACAGGTTCAAATGCCAGCACAGCACCCATGTACACAAGTGTCAGAGCAACGAAACCCATGTGAAAAAATTAAAATAAAATTAATTCTCTCTATCTTTCCCTCTCTCTCACTGTCCTTCTCTCTTAAAAAGAAATATCCCCATCAAAAAAAAAAATCCATCACTTTATGTATTAGTATAATGTCAGCTGAATGGACTACTGGGAGGTAGAAACTGGTTGGAGGAGGTAGGTCATTCAGGCATGCCCAGGAAGGGAGTTTAGATCTTTTTCCAGGTGCTCCCCACCCTCCTCCTTCCTGGCTGCTAAGAACTGATTAGCTTGGGGTTGGAGAGGTGTCTCAGCAGTTAGAGTACTTGCCGGGCATGCATACGAACTCAGGTTTGAACCCTAGCCCCACATACAGAAATTTAAGTGTCAGAGAAGCAGAGACCAGATGAAAAAATAAATAAAATTGATTCTCTTTTTTCTCGCTCATATTCTCTACCCATCTCAAAAAAAAAAAAAAGAGAGAGAGAGAGAGAAAAGTAAAGAAACCTGAGCAGCTTGCCTGTATTATATCCTTCCACAACGATGCTCTTCTGCCTCACCTCAAGGTAGTCATGGAGTGTATCATCAGAAACCATGAGCAAATGTAGTTCTTTGGTTGCCTGGTTTGTGCTTATCATGTCTTTTGTTCATAGGAGTTCAAAACTTACTAATGAAACAAGAAACAAAACTTCACAGTCAGAATTTTGCTTTACAACAGCCGTCCATTGTGTTCTTCAGAATGGGTCTTGGGGATTGAACTACTGAACTACATGGCCAGCCTTGTTTTTCCTTTGACAAAGGTTTTTGCTAAGTTCTTGAGGCAACCATTCCTGGCTAATAATGAGTCTGTTTTTTACTTTAATGGTAGGATTGTTTTAAGGCACAATGGAACTTTTTATTTCTCAAAGTTTCAGCAGGAACCAACAGCCAGCTTTCCAGATTTTATCATTTTAAATGATTGCCACAGCTTGATGGTATGAAGTCTTAGTCTTCCTTAAGATTGGGAAAGATCACATTCTCTATGATTCCATTCCGCCAACTTCCAATAGGGATTTTACTTGCTATGCTTCTGCTCACGTGCACCTGTGTGATTTAAAACTGGGGTTTGTTACTTGTTTTCACTATGTTGAACTTATTCCGTGTCCATAGGAAGGCCCCTGTCCATCCATGGCATGTTTGGCCATTTGCTGGAACTGTTCTTCCTTCCTACCTCATGCTCCATTCCCTGGTTTTCCTTCACTCTGCAAGGTCACTCTTTACTGTTTTCTCATACAGTCTAGAAAACCCTCTGTGATCTTTACTTATTTACCATTTGGACAACTGGATCGCTCACCTCTTTCCTGAAATCCTTCTTTTATACTCCATTTTGATAATTTTATTTTTGTCTCACCCAACTAAACAGTGAGGCTTTGGTGGAAAGGAACTAAGTATTAGGGCTGCTGTCATCTTAATGAACCTTGCTGGGAGTACTTTTTCAATAAATGTTTGCTGACTTAGAGAACGAAAGCTGAACTCACCTACATCAACCTCACTTCCTCACTGAAATCTTTTCCATTTTAGTAAAGCAAGGTAATGAGCTTGAAGGTGATTTTTTGAAAAGAGCAATTTCTAAATAAACATATTAGAGTAGCAAGCACATAGTAGAGGCTCCAAAATATTTGCTGACCATTCTATATGGAGCTTCAGCATTAGGCTGATTTTCTACTTCTGCATACATTTTCCAGATGTGATTATCACAATGATTACCTGTGATCTTCAGATGTAAAAATATTAATTAATGTATTGATTATATAGAAATATAAGTTAAATGAGAATTAGCCATATCTTTCAAAATTGATTTTCTAGAGTTTCAAATTCTGTTTTATGTAGACATTTATTTGTTCAACAGATTGTTTCAGACTAAAATAATGTGAAGCAGCAAGCTACAGGAAGATACACAAGATGGTTACAGGATAAAGGGTTAAGAAATTGGTCAGTATGAACTACTTAATTTTTTTAAACTTGTCTCTTTGTCTGAAAGATCCTTGTCCAGTAGATCAATTTGTCATCAAGAAGGTAATCTATATTTACTTTGAGGCAGGTACTGTAGCTCTTAACTCTGCATTTAGCTGATTCAGCTGCTATCCAGACTACTTTGACCTCAGAAATATTCCCTGCTAACTGTCCTCCTGTTCACTCCAATTTGTACTGCCTAAATGCTTGTTGCTGAGTGTCCCTCTGGCCATTTTGAAAGGTGTTTCATCACACTACAATAAATGTGAAATACCGATGCACTCAAAATGGCACACGCACACACACACGCGCGCGCGCGCGCGCGCGGGCAGCTGGGTATCGACATGGGAATGGACAGGAGCATTTATTACACTTTAGTCTTATACCATTGTCTACCTTTGGCAAGGAAAGAGTCTAAGTGTCCCTAGTGTTCTATGCCGATCAATACAACGTGGGAGTTAAATTAGACCTCAAGTCAAGCACACATTTACCTTGGCTGAGATACCATCAACCTAAAATCCCTAGAAAATTTACATTTTTCCACTAAGTTAACCATTTAGAGAGTGAAATGAGTGAGAAAAAAGCAGCTGTTTAATCTGTCTTGCATCTTTTTGAAACAAACCTGGACCCATATTTTGCCCCTGTTTGGGTATTACATTAATCAACCTAATAGTCTGTCTCAAATTCTCAACTTAGAAACATAATAAATTTGGTGAAAAGCATTCATGAAGGAAGATCAAACCTCATGGAATCAAATTTGAGAATCTGAAAAATTATCAGACTTATTATCTTTTTTTGTTCTCGCTCATTAATGTTTTCTAAATCTTGAAAGTAAGTTAGAAAACACATGTACTTTGGATGGCAGAAAAAGTATCACATAAATTGTTAATTCTGAGTTGCTGAGTCAAAGGTAAATTTGAAGTAGACAACTCATCTCTGTTAAATTGGTATTTCCTTCATTATTTTAGTTATTTAAGTGTCATATTATCTAGAAGGCATTTGACTCTATGTACGGACTTCACTGTGTATCAGCTTCATAATTTTTAACATCAGAACACTCTTAAGCTTTCATGCACCATGCTTACCTTTTTGTAGTATTCCAACTGTTTCCCAAATACAGCAGAAGAATTCCAGAAGCTGTCTTGATGAAATAGATCAAGTCTCAATTTAAAATAAACATTACAAGAAGTATTTTGACCTAACTTTAGGTAATTGGAGGTAGTTTCTTCTTCTGGTCATGTTAACTAGGAATAAAAGCAGCCCTAAATGGGTCAAATTTCTTAGAATGGGAAAAGCACATTATTAGAATAACCCTGACAACTGATCTAATAGGATTGTTACTAAAGGATCATTGAGAAGAATGCCACACTTTTGAAGACCAAAACAGAATGTTGGAATATTGAAAACTGATTCTGCAGTTTATGTTTTGTGAGTGTGATGAAGGTTTAACGGTGATCTTTCAGGATGGAAGAACCTGGATTTCAATTTCTATGACATGAGTATTCACGGCTGATTTTAATCTACCAAAGGGGTTTCACTAAATGAGAATCAGGAAGAGAATCCCTCAATCATGTTTCATGGATTGATATGCACCAGCTCTATTGCACCCCTAGTTATTTTACAAATGTAACTACTCAACTCAAATTTAAAACAGAAAAATGGGGAAATAGCACTATGAAATGTACTGGAAACATTTAATTCAAAGTGCTATTCAATGCTGGCTCATTTTCTATTTAATTTATATTACTTAAACAGCAGCTAAACTTTATTTTACTTTAAGCTTCCTGACACTTGTACATTTATTGTACTTGCCTCTGTATCTGAGGACATGAATTTGTTTTTGTCTCACTAAATCATGGTCCAGAAGTATTTGGCTAAGGCATGAATAAGCAAAATCTAAACCAATGACAAGTTTACTATGTACAAAGTATTGTTTTATGTATTTATTCTCAGATAGCCACATGATTGTCTCTGTTCCCCTTTAAAGTCTCTTCAAACATCACTTCCTAAGTCAGGTTTGCACTAGATTCCCCCTTTAAAATTGCCATTCAATGTTTCGGTATGTTTAAGCCCTAGTATGCTGCTTTGACTAGTTTCCCTAACACTTGTATTTTCCAGGATTATTGGAAATGTAATTTATTTTTGCTAATTGCATACTAGCTACCTCTCTTCCACTACAGTGCATAGGCTTTGGAAGCATAATATTCTTTTCTTTTACTATTTTGTTCTCTCCAGTACCTTTAACAGTACCTGGTATAATAGAGGTAATCAATGAATAAATGTTTAATGAATGAGATGATCTCTGTTGTCCGATCAGAATAAAACTGTTTCTGAACAAATTTCTGGCACTATTTGATATTTAATTGATTCCAAAGAGAATATAAAGTCCCACTCAGCAATAGATTTAGAATATGCCCTTTTTAGAACATGGGCTTCTTCTGAAATCATATAGATATGGTCTCAGAAAACAAAAAAGCAAACAAACAAAAAACAAAAACAAAAAACACAATTTCCAATTGTGTGTAGGTGAGTAGGAGGCTGTAACCACCCAAGTTCAAATCCTGTGTTTTCTCTGTTTCTAATTATTTCAGTTCTTATAATTAGTTAATAAACAGAGAAGCATACTTTTCACTCCTTTAGAGTAAATAACAACATCTCCTCTTAACAATATTGCCTAGAAGGAAAGGGTCATAATCTTTAAATAAATTTTTCTCCATTTTCTAAAATATGAAATGGGTCTATGACACTTGTTCACATAATTTAAAAAATGGTATGAATATGTTCAAGTTTTTAAAGGATATATTTTAAGTGACAGGCTAAAAAAGACTACATAATCTACCATTAAACAAACATAGAAGCAAATTCTTTTGAAATGTGAAGCAGGTAGAACCTGATGCCTTTCCTTTGTAAGCAATTTGAATCCAATTTGTGGCAGAAAGGGCAGGCTTTCTTGGATCAATAGGGTACATTCAGCACAAATGACACACTACACCTGATCCAGAGTCAACCTGGCTGGGGACCTATTAGCTATACCTGAGGGACTCTCCCTGGCTTTTATCTCGGAGTGCATCTCCTAGGATTACAGGTACTTGAGGCTAATTAGGTCTGCTCTATTACCTGCCATGAAGGCCCTCTGTTTCTACAACATCCCGTTTACCTTCCTATTTCAATGCGATAACCAGGGTGCCACGGTGCACTAAAGGTAAAATGATAGCCTTGCACACAGCCCAGATGCCTTTATCTCTTAACACCACGCACTGGTGCACACACACGTGACGCACACACGCTGGAGGGCTGGAGAGATAATAGCTCAACTGACCTGTTACAATTTTACCTTGTTTGCTTTGTTGCTTTTCCTCAGAAGTCAGTCTCCTTTCCAATGTAATTATGTGATTAGAGCTAAAGACTATAAACAAATAGAGATTTGTCCCCTCCTCTCAAGCGAGCACTGAAGTCAAACCTTTTAAAACGTGAAACCTTTGCAAGCCTACCTCTCACTAACACGGGGTGGCAGACGTGAGGTATCAAAAGCAAATCACCTTCCTGACTAACCTTCTCTTCCTCTTGGACTCATTCAGCAAGGGAAGCGCCTGTGGACAGCACATTCAGTTTTCATGGTGTATGTGCTCAAATTTTAAAAGATAAAGTTTGTTTTCCTTCACATTAGCACTTTATTTAATCACATGGCATGTTCAAAATATTATAAAAAGTTAAGATGGGTCAAAACATATCCTTTGAAAACATTAACCTCTTCCTTATAACTACCCCTCATTATTTGGGCAACCATTTTGCTTATTATATATGCTAGTGGAATTATGTGTAAGTAGACAATAGGATAAAGAATATGTTCTATTTTATGATGCAATTGTCTAAGGTCAAGCCAACCAGATTTGACCCTGAAAGTTATTCTCCCAGTTCAATGGGAAAACAAAAATGTTTGAGCCAACTATTCTTTGGGAAGAAATGTACATGCAAAGAAAAACAAAAACAATTAGCAATATTGTTGTCTTTGCTGTCCTTTTGTCATTAGAAAACATAATGGTCATTTTGCAGGAGCTATTTCAAGGTGACCCATTGGACCAAGCAGGTCAGTAGTACCTCCTTGGCCAGCCTTGCTTGTTAATGAGATGTATTCTGCCTCTAAGAACGTGTGAGTTCACTCTCTCTACTATAGTAGTAGATAAAACATTCAACGAACAATAAGCATTGTAAATCCTGGCTTTTCCTAATAGTCATTTTCTCTATCCAGGGAAATTACCACTAAACTTGAGTTATTGCAACCACATTCATGGTTAAATATGTTATATATGATTGGGTCATTGCTTTTTCCTACTCCAATATATAACTCTTCAATATATAACTCTTGTTAAGATTCAGAAGAAGTAAAATCTGAACACACATGAAACCAATATAAATACACATTGAAAATTCTTTTAACCATGATTGACAACTGAAAATTGTATGTATGTAAATTGTGCAATATAATGTCTTGATATATATATATATACACTGCGAAATGACTACTATGATCAAGATAGTTAATATACCCATCACCTCACTCAGCTACCCTTTGTGTGTGTGTGAGAGAGAACACTCAAGATCTATTTCTTAGCAGATTTTAAGTGCACATGACAGTATTAACTGTAGTTACCACGCTGAACATTAGATCCCCACAACTGCATCTTAGAAGTTTAAAGTTGGTATCCTTTGATCAATATCTCTCCATGCCCCTCCCAATCTCCATATCCATCATTCTACTCTTTGTTTAAAGCAACTCAGTCCTTTTAGATTTCACATACAAATTTTATTATTCACTACTTATCTTGTCTCTGGATTTTTTCACTTTACATGTACTCCTTCATCCATGTTGTTCCAAATGGCAGGATTTCCTTCTGTAGTTAAAGCTGAATAATATGTGTGTGTGCAACCTATACTTTCTTTATTCATTTCATCAGTGGATAATTAGGTTGTTTTCTTATTTGGGCTATTTTGAATAATGCTACAAAGAACATGACAGTGGTTAGATCTCTTTGACATACCAATTTCATTTCCTTTTGTTCTACACCCAGGATTGCTGAATCACATGACCTTCCATTTTTAATTTTTTGAGGAGCCCACGTACTGTTTTCCATGTTGTTTGTAAGAACTTACATTCTTTTTTAAAAATTATTAGATGAATATGGAGTTACAATTGAAACATGATCAAACATTCAAGAACATATGTACATATCCTTAGTTATCCAAGGCTAATGCCATGTCACAGATGCCCAGCTTGGGTTCCCCATGTTGCTGTTTCCCCCAGAAGAACCCCTGAGTTAAATGGATATCTCGTGGAGGTCAGAGATCTCCTTCTGAGATGATTCCACCATTTTCCCACCCTCCAGTCTCCTAGGTGTTCTACCTAAGCCCTCCCCCTACCTTGTCCTCCACCCTACGCCTCCAGGTATCCTAGGGATTCATCCCTCTGTTGCGTTAAGAATCATATAATTTGAGGTTATTATTAGCTTAGCCATTTAACATACTGCTTCCTGGTGTATTCTAGCTTCCACGGATAAGAGAACCCATTCGGCCCTTGAGTCTCTGAGATTGGGATACTTCACTTAGCATAATTCTTTCTATCTCCATCCATTTGATATCAAAAGCCATAATATCGTTTTCTCTAATGGCCGAGTAGTATTCCATTGTATGTAAGTACCAACATTTTTGTATCCACTTGTCGAGTGAGGGGCATCTGGGTTGGCTCCATATTCTAACTATAATAAATTGAGCTGCTATAAACATTTATGAAGCCACATCACTATAATATGCTGATTCTAACTCTTTTGAGAAAATACTCAGGAGTGGGATAGCTGGGTCATAAGGTGATTCCATCCCTAATTTTTTGAGGATTCTCCACACTGCTTTTCAGAGTGGCTGAAACAGTTTGCAGTCTCACCAGCAGTATGACAGTGTTCCTCTTTTCCCACAGCCCCTCCAGCATCATTGTTGTTTGAATTTTTCATTTTTGCCACTCTAACAGGAGTGACATGGTATTGTAGTTTTGATTTGCATTTCCCTTATAGGTAATGAGGTAGAGCATTTTCTCATATATTTATGGGTTTTCTGGACTTCCTCTAGTGAGAAGTTTCTTTTTAGAACCGTGGCCCATTTATTGATTGGATTATTTGTGACTTGGGTGAAGAACTTATATTCTGTCAACCATGTCTATTATAGAGGCTGACTTTTCTGTCTCCTTATCAACATTTGTTGTCTTTTGACTTTTGAAAGTAGTCTTCCTGCAAGTTGTTAGGTGATATTTCATTAAAAGTTTTGGTTTGCACCTACCTGATGATTAGTGTTGTTGAGTATCTTTTCATATACATCTTTAAGACGATCTGTTTGCCTCTTTTGGTAAAAAAAATATCTAACCAGATCCTTTGCTTGCTTTTTAAAGTTAGGTTATTAATTTTTTTGCTTTTGAGTTATAATTCATTACATATTATGTAAATTAAACACTTATTAAGTATATCATATATCAGGTATATGATTTTGAAGTATTTACTCCCATCCTATAGTTTTTTTTTTAAAGAGAAGGACAGTGAAAGAGAGAAAAAGAGAGAATCAATTTTTATTTAATTTTTCATGTGGCATTCATTGCTCTGACACTTTTTTTGTACATGGTGCTGGCGTTTGAGCTCACATCCTTGAGCATGCCAGGCAAGCATGGTAACCGCTGAGCCACTGCTTCAGCCCCTATAGGTTATTTTTCAGTTTTGTTGATTTGTTTCTTTGCTATGCAGTATTTAAATTTGGTGTCCAATTTTGTTCTTTCACATGCTTTCCCATCACTGTTTATCTTCCTTAATCAATGTTTATTTCTCCTTCTTAGTTAAATTTGTCCTTTAATATTTTATTATTTTCAGAGTATTATAAATGGGATTTTAAAAATTTCTTAAATATTCCATTGTTGCAGTACATAAATGCAACTGATTGTTGTATGTTAATTTTGTATACTGAAAACGTATTGAACTTGGTTACTAATTTTAACAGATTTCTTTATGGGTTCTAGATTTTCTATATCTAAGATCATATAAACTGCAAATAAATACATTTTTACTTCTTTTCCTATTTAAATGTATTTTAATTCTTTTTCCTGTATCACTCTGGTAGAAATTTCAGTTACGTGTTGAACACAATAAGTGAGAGTGAATATATTTGTATGTTACTGATCTTAGGAAAAAAGCATTGAGTTTTCACCATTAAGTATGACATTGTCTATGGATTTGGCATATATGGTTTTTATTATGTTGAGGTACTTTCTTTCTATACAAAATTTGTGGAGTGTTTTTAATCATGAAAAGATGCTCACTTTATCAAATGGTTTTTCTGCATTTTTTCCAATGGCCATATGGGTCTTATCTTTCATTTTGTTAATGTGGTTATATCATAACTGACATGCATATATTGAAACATTCTTGCATCCAGGGGTAGATCCCACTTAATCAGGGCTTATTATTGTTTTAATATGGTGTTTAATTCAGTCAGTGTTTATTTGAGGCTTTTTGCATGTATGTTCATGAGAGATATTGGTCTGTACTTTTCTTTTTGTGTTCTCCTTGTCTGGTTTTGGTTTTAGGGGGATGCTGGCCTCCTGATATGAGTTCAAAAGTATTCCCTAGTTTTCATGTTTTTGGAAGAGTTTGAAAAGAACTGGTATTTGTTCTTAAATTTTGATAGAATTTAACAATAAATCCCTCAGTTACCTGGTTCTTTTGAGGGGATCTTGCTTATTAATTCAATCACTTTTTTGGTTATTGGTCTCTTCACATTTCCTGTGTCTTCATAATTCTGTTGTGGTTGGACTACACATATACATGTTTCTAAGAATTTATCTATTCCTTCTAGTTCTTTTAAAATTTTATGCATCGTTGTTGATAGTAGTCTTTATGATACTTGTTTTCTCTGGAATTAGTACCAGTGTTGTTTTTCTCATTTTTTATTTTATTTTTGTCTTCTACAGGTTTTTATTTGTTAATCTAGGTGAAGTTTTATTAAATTTATCATTTCAAAAAAATTTCAGCTGCTCCCATCTTTTCTACATTATTTTTAGACTTTTTCTTTCATTTCTGCTCTGATCTTTGTAATTTGCTTTCTCTTGCTCACCTTGTTTTTAA
The DNA here is from genome assembly GCA_004027875.1 of Aplodontia rufa. Lineage (NCBI taxonomy): Eukaryota > Metazoa > Chordata > Mammalia > Rodentia > Aplodontiidae > Aplodontia > Aplodontia rufa. The sequence continues at coordinate 28,665 of PVKS010005690.1, forward strand.
TCTGTTCTTTTTCTAATTCCTTTAGGTTTAAAGTTGGACATTTATTTGTGGAATTTTTTTTCATAGCATCAGCATCTGTCGTTATGAACGTCCCATTTAGGTCTTTTTGCTGTATCTGATAAGCATTGTAGTGGGTTCCATTTTCATTGGTCTCAAGGTACATTCTGATTTCTTTTTCCATCATTTGTTTGAACCATTACTTGGTCAAGACTCTGTTAATTTCCATCTATTTTTGGATTTCCAGTTTTTCTCCTATTATTGATTTTGATTTTAATATAACTGTGGTTGGAAAAAATACTTGTTGCAACTACTATCTTCTTCAATTTATTAGAATTTTTAAAAATCTAATATATCATATGTGGTGTACAATGCTTTTGAGCACTTGAGAAGAGTTATGTTAGGTCAATTTGATCTAAAGTTTACTACAAATCCAATATTTCTTTATTGATTTTTTTATCTGGGTAATCCATTGTTGCAAGTGAGGTATTGAAGACTACTGTAATTATTATATTATTTTCTGTTTTTTTCTGTCAGATTTGTTGTTAAATACATTAAATATTTAGGTGCTCTGAGGTTGAATGCATATCTATTTAAAAATGGTTACATCTTCTTGATGAATTGAGCACTTTATCATTATATGATAATATTTTTTGTTTCTTGTGACAACTTTTGATTTAATATGTTTTCTTTTTTTTTTAATATGTTTTCTTAAGTACTCCTGCTCTTTTTTGGTTTTCAGTTGCATTATTTTTTTATATTTATCTATCCTTTCACTTTCAGCCTTTGTGTCCTTAAAGTTAAAGTGAGTCTCTTATAAGCAGAATATCATATCACTGGGTTTTTTTAAATTCATTTAATCTTGTTTTGCCCATTAAGGAACTAAATGTATCTTTTAAATTGGAGAATTCAATTCATTTGCACCTGAAGTAATTATTCATACGTAAATACCTATTTTTGTTTGCCTTTTTGTTAATTATTGTTTTATATTTCATTTGTTTCTTTCCTTTTTCCTTGCTGATTTTACTGTGATTTGATAAATTTCTAAATGGTATGTTTTTAGAAAAGTAAACAACTTTCTCTCTCTTGTGTAACTACTGTGATTTTTTTTGACTGTATGGCTATGATAGGTTTACATAAATTATTTTATTCTCATAATATTTTTGTCAAGATTACTTAAATATGATAACATACAAATGATATAAATTTTACTGTAAACTTTTGCTTTTAGTAATTTTATGGTTTTGATGACAGTGAATTACTATTTTTAATAATTGTGTTGAACTTTTTTTAAAGAAAGAGAGAATCAATTTCATATTTTCATCTGGCCTTCATTTCTACTACACTTAGTTCTGTGTGTGGTGCAGGGGTTTGAATCTAGGTACTCACACATGTCAGGCAAGCGCTCCAACCTTTGAACCTCCTCTCCAACCCCTACTTTGAACTTTTATACAGCAGTCAAACATGTTTTAAATACTACGCTTACAGCATTAGAGTACTATGAATATGACCATATACTTAACCAGTGAATTTTATACTTTTGCATATTCTCAGTTTGCTAATCTCCTTCCTTGCACATTATTCCTTCCTCAGGAAAGACTGGAATAATGATATCAGCCTAGGCTCTTACTTTCTTCCCTTGGAACATCTATATTGTAAAAACATGCATGGGAAAAAGAAGTGATGTAAGAAGTAAGCTAATTAAAGAAACTGTTAGTATTCCAGACAGCATTTGATCTTTTTCTTTGAACAAAAGACTTCATGCATTCCCAAAAACAAATTGCAGAAGCTGTTAACCTATCACAGGCCCCTGTAAATAGCTGAATGTTCCATGAGTTTTATTTATTTATTTTTATTGGTTAATTATGATGTTACAATGTGAAGGTATTTGTTACTAAACATTCATACATGCACATGATATGACAATATAAGGTGACCCTGATCCTTACTCGGGATTCCCCAACCCTTGCCCAGTACCCACCCTGGTTTCAAATCAAGTATACATACACACACACATTTTATATATATATATATATATATATATATATATATATATATATATATATATATAACTTTTATAGTTTTATATGCCTTCAATCCTTACTCGGGATTCCCCAACCCTTGCCCAGTACCCACCCTGGTTTCAAATCAAGTATACATACACACACACATTTTATATATATATATATATATATATAACTTTTATAGTTTTATATGCCTTCATAGGTATTATTTGGCTTCTCAAGGGAGTATACCATACAGCATTTATAACCCCCCTTATCTTTCTCAACTCCCCTTCCCTTCTCCTGTTGTCCCTCTCTTCTGTACATAAACTTCCCCCAGATCATATGTTATTCCAAATTTAATGAATCTTATATAAAACTTGACTCTTTCACCCTATCCTTAGTTTTACTCTAGCTTCCATATATGAGAGAAAATATTTGACCTTTTGAGGAGAGATAGTAAAATGGCTAGGTAGTCAGGGTAATGGGCCCTATTTAACCACACCTAGAAGCTAGCCAGTAGCGAGAGATTAACAGGCATGCTCAGGGCCTTCAAATGCAAAAGATCATGAGGCTCACCGGCAGGATCAACTCTTTTGATCCAGAGGAAGGAAAACTAAGAAGTGAGGGTCAAGGTAGATGGAAACTAGGAAAGATTTGATACGTGTTTTGCATAGATTTTAACCAATGGTTTTGGTGCTTAGTTTCAATGCCTGTTTAACATAGAGTTTAACCAATGATGTTGATACCTTTCTGAATGCCTATTTTTCGTGAATATTAATCAAGGCTCATACCCTAAACCAATATAAACCCTGGCTTAACACCCATAAGACAATATCTGCTTCCAGATACCCCTCCACCTTGTGGAGGCTCTTTTCTCCTTCTTTAAATAAATCCCCTACTCCTTTTACTCTTCCCTCACCAGGTTGTCCATGTATTTTATTTTCTTCAAAGAACCCAGAAGAAGACAGATGCAGAATTCCTGGGGTGTAATTCCACATCAAGAGCTGCAACACACCTCCCAACAGCAACATAAAAAAAAACTCAGCTCTTACCAGGGTAACTGCTAACGCATTTTCAACTGCAGAAACCTCAAATTCCAGCTCAAATTCCCGGTGTTAACAGGGAATAACTGCAGACACTGGAAACAGGCTATTTGGCCACAGAAATCTGTAGTTTGCCCAAACTCCATTCACCAGTGGGATCAAAGAATCCAGCCTCATCTCAAAACTCCTGCATCACTTTGAGTCTCAGCTTGCCTAATTTCACCTAGCATAATTTTTTCTATTTTCATTGACCTGCCAAGGCTATGATTTCGTTCTTTTTAATAGCTGAGTAGAACTCCACATATATATACCACAGTTTTTGGATCCATTGTCCAATGAAGGGTGTCTGAGTTGATTCCATAATTTAGCTATTGTGACTTGTGCTGCAATAAACACTGATGTAGCTGTGTCACTGTAATGGGCTAATTCTAAGTCCTCTGGGCCAAAACCCAGGACTGGGATAGCTGGGTCATACTGTGGTTCCTCCCCTAACTTTTTGAAGAGTCTCCATTTTGTCGGTACTCTGCAGTCCACCAAAAATATACACGTGTTCCTTTCCATGAGATTTATTTTTAACTCACTTAGCTTGAATATCAATGAACACACTCAGATTGTTCTAACTTAGAACTTAAAGTCTTCTTTGACAAATATTTAATCAAGGTTTTGTATTTCATATATATATATATATATATATATATATATATATATATATATATATATTTTAAAGGATCAATAGAACATACAATGCCTACCTCTTTGAACTTACTTGTATTACACTCATTGCTATAGGTTAGTGTTTGGAGCAAGGATACCAAATAATTTTTAAATGTGGCTATGACTATGATAAAATATTATATAACCTTTTTTCAAAAATAGGAAATATTAAGACATCATTGCTCTGCAGAGTGATAGATTTAAAGGAGATACTATAATACCAGTTTCGGCATGTTCATTTAGTTTTGAATTGGTGGACTGTCTGTGCATACCATAATACACATTAGACAATGATCAAATCCCAGGGCATCTTCAATGAACTTTTCTCCAGATTCCATGGCTGAATTTCCCCATGTTTCATAATGTTCTGAAATTTATATTAAAGATTTTTTAACATAAGATAACTAGTCCCCTCCCCCAAATAGTCTTTTGCTTTAAAACTATTTTTCTGACAAAAGATTATTTGAAATACACTGCTTCATTCACATATGAACTAATCTCGTAAGGAATATTTGCTCTTTTTGTTCATAACCTGGCCTTATGACACGGTAAGGAAGAAAAAAACGTTGCCTAAGGCACTTACAACCTCTACAAAGACTTAATTAAAAAGAAAAACATCCACAAATTTGTTACCAATCCATCTAGATCTTTTACCATGTTGTGTCAGCTCTCATGAGAGAACTGAGGTACAAGAAATTTAAACACAAGAAGTCACAGAAGCAACCGTACAATGCTCAGAGTAAACCATTCAAAGACTCATTTTTCCTCATTTTTTGAGGGACAAAACAAGAAGCTTCAGAAAAATTTAATTTGGCTATACTAAAGTCAATGAATATTCGGCTCAGCTAGTCCACTAAATATTTATAACATACTATAGATTGTGTAATATATGAAGTAGTTTTATGACACCAGCAAACAGAAAAAAAGGAAATAAAGTTGGAGACGTTTAAATTATAAAAGAAAAGGCATAACACAACTTGTAGATTTAACTAATATTTTATTACTTAATATTTTAATGTTCTTTATATCCTTTTAAAAGTAAATTGCTGGGGCTAGAGTGGTGGCTCAATAGTTATGGCGCTTGCCTGGCTTGCACAAGTACACAAGTTCAAACCCCAGCACCACATACACAATGAAGTGTTGGAGCAACAAGGGCCACATGCATGAAAACTTAAGTAAAATTGATTTTCTCTCTCTCACTGTCCTGCTGTCTTTTCTTTTTAAAACTAAATTGCTGGGGCTGGAGTGGTGGCTCTGCGGTTACAGTGCTTGCTTGGCATGCACAAGCACATGGGTTCAAACCCCAGCACCCACATACACAACTAAGTGTCGGAGCAACGAAAGCCATGTGAAAAGATCAATAAAAATTAATTCTCTCTGTCTCAGTATCTCTCTTTCTCACTTTCTCTCTTTAAAAAAAAAAAACAAAAAACAAAAGAAAAAAAAACTAAATTGCTGCCCCCCCAAATTAGAAGTTGAAGTAAACCTGCCATTTTCAATATGAATTTATATCAAGTCCACTTGACTCAATCCAGTTAAATATATCATCTTTGTAAAAAATAAGAAAGAAATATCAGAACACACAGGTGTAGGCGAAGATGTTTATTGGGATTTGCCGCTCCCGGGCCAAATTCACCTGCACTGCTATAAGGCAGGCAAGGGAAATGACCCTGGGCAAAGGAAGTGAAGGTGAGCAAAGGAAGTGAAGGCAGGCAAAGAAAGTGATGGCGGGCAGGGGAAATGGTATGCAGGGAAAATGGTGCTGGACCTCGGCTGGGCAGCTGCTTTACAGTTTTGGGGAAATGAGAGAAGTTGATGGGGTTGGCCTTTCAGAGATTGGCTGGTGGATCCATCAATCTATTGGAGCTTGTCTGCCAGTGTCTTGATTGGCTGTTCTTTTTGTGGGGAAGCTGCCCAGCACCCTGCACTTTAGCCAGCCGCCATGACCTCATGTCTTGACAGAAGCCACGCACCCAGCCAGCCGCCATGTCGTTACGTCCATGTGGCCTGGCTGAAGCCCTGCCCCCAGCCAGCCTAACAATTATTATTAAACTTACCAAGAGAACAGGTTTTCTTCTCATTAAAATTTAAACCAGTTTTCTAACTATTTTTTTTTATTTTTTTAAAAATGCTGAAAATACCTAGGACCTCAATTTAGTGGCAATCTGTGATCATCATTTTGTTGTAGTAACAACAGGGCTCCCACATTTTAAAAAGGAGAAGCTAAATCATTGCAGGGGATGTGACAGTAAAAAGCATATCAGACAAGTCTTGGTGGTGGGGTTTATGTTATACTCGTTTATACTGGACAAATTTCTTTGCCACTGCTATGGTTTAGATATTGTTCTCCAAAAGCTGATATGGGAGACAATGCAAAAAAATTGAGGTGCACTGATGAGGTTGTGAAAGCTTTAACATAATCAGTTCATTAACCCACTTGAAGGGATTAAATGGGTAGTAACTGTAGGCAGTTAGGATGTGGCTGGAGCAGGAGGATCATTGCAGGAGTGTCTTTGGGGTATACATTTTATCAACTAATCATAGGCCCTCTCTCCCTCTCTTTGCTTCATGGTGCCATGTCCCCAGCTGCTTTTTCCACCACACTCCTCTGCCATGAAGTCCTGCTTCACCTTCAGACCGTGAAGAAGACAAAAGTTTTAAGCTAAGTGTTAGAAAACGGAACTTGCGTGAAGAAATGATAGGTGATAAATAGACTGGAGAGAGCTGTAGCACAGGTCACATGAAGAAGAGTGTAGTTAATGTGAGATGAGATTCTTACCAAAATCCAGAGACATTTGAGTCACAGTAGTGGCACATAGTATGACAGAATAAATTGTTAATTGGTATCAAACTGAGATGAATTACATCTGTTTTCTGCTCATTTCATACCCAGAAGACAGATGCATATTCTCTAAGTTAAAAAAAAAAGTGTATTTCTCATTAAATAGGACAAAATGACAATATGGCACTAAAGCTGCTATCTGAGATGCAATTCAGTAATCTTCTATATTTTAACTTTTAAAGTACCAAATCTTTAGTTTAACTCTTGGTCCAGTAGTTCTAAGAATGTCCTGTTAATATGGAAGCTCTTGATAAACACACATACACATAGACACATAGCCCCTGGTGTTGTTTTTTTTTTTAAGAGTGAGAGAAAAAAATTTTATTTTTCATCTGTTTTTTGTTTTACTGACACGTCATTCTGTATGTGGTGCTGGGGTTCAAAACTGGGTCCTCAAACACGCCAGAGAAGCGCTTTACTGCCGAGCCACTTCTCCACTATCCTAGTCAGCTTTTAATTTCCTTAATTTTTAAATAAGAACTGGCAATCAAGATTCATTGAAAACTGAATAAAAATTAGCAATATTAAAGTGAAAACTACAAATAAATTCTTAAAAACGACTTTTGAGGAAAAAGAAACCTGGAGCGCAGAAGCAAAGTTGTGAAAGTGCTTATTAACGTTCTCAGAGAAACACTGAAAGACGCTGCACTGGGAAGAAGGCAAGGGTGATGCAGGTTGACCTCCTAGCCATGTTCCAAATACACTATGTAAAACCCCTCCTGACACACTATCCCTGTCACTGTGGCTGGCAGATTCCCAGGCGTCTCTCAGGTGGCTGCCTCCTGTGTACACATCCTCTACAATCCCCTCATTGCATGGGGGAAATTGGGTGAATATGGCCGGGTTTCACTCCACTGCTATTTGGGTTGACTGAGCTCTTAAATTTGATTTAATTATAGGGACATTACCACGGGAGGGATCTAACTTAATAAGGTAAGCTTGGAAATGGGAAAAGGACCCTTCCTGAAATGGAGGAGCAGCAGACACTCTTCTGTTTGATTTAAGAAGGAACCTCAGCATCTTAAGAGACCTGCGGAGGGTGCAACCTGGCAAGGACCTGAGCGAGGCCTCGAGGAGCTAAGAGTGATCCCCAGACAACAGTTGGCTGGAAAATAGACACCTCAGTCACATAGCTGCAAGAAACTGGATTTTTCCACCAAACATGAGTTTGGGAAAGGATCCTGAGCTACCCAAAGCAATGCTCCGTGGAAAACACATTATTCGCAGCTTTAGAGACTGAACCCAGGTTCTTGCTAAGCAAGTCTGAACATATGACCTACTGAACAGCAAAATAAAAAAAAAATTACAAAAACAAGTGTTGTTTTAAGCAGTAAAGTTTGTGTTACGTAGCAATAGAAAAATAAAAACAATCAGTAAGCTTTTAAAAAAGCTTATTAATTCCATTGTATTATCACACTCTTTGTGAAACTTTAGCTGCAACCAATATCCTTTATATAATAATCTTTTATGTCATACTAACTTTAGTAAATGGTTGTTTGTGCCAGAGATAGAACCACTAATACAGATAGCTTTTTATCATATCTCTTTTCCTTCAATGAGAAGCTCCATCAGTACAAGGCCACCTCTATTACATTTTTTTCTCCACTAAAAATCTTAGCAGAGTCATTAGCTATAAAAGATACTCAGTGAATATTTGATGAACTACAAACTAGCTTCACTTTCACTGTATGTCATTGGAACTAAACCACTATTCAACCATCCCTTACGTTTTCTAAAATTTTTCAGAAAATAATGAAAACTCTATAGCCTGAATCAACTAATCAGATCAACTTTTTTATTTCAAAATAATGTATCAGCAAACTCTAATATGTATCAGTTTTATATAAGATTCTTCAAGAAGAATATCACAAAAAATATTGGACTCAAATACCATGTAAAATTTTTTGCCCATTATATTTGCAAAATTAGAGGGAGATTTATAGAGTACAATATTTATGCACACAGGCTTAGAAGACAGTGCCTAAAGAGGTGAGGGCGGAGCTCATGTGTGCAGTTTGTATGTGGACACAGCCTCCCTTCCCAGGTGGCCATATCCTCATTAAAGTTGTAAGGGTGAGTCAAGTAACCTGTTTTAAAACTTGACAATCTCCTAACCACAGCCACCTGGCTTGTAATTATAGACTTTATTATAAATAGATACAAGCTTTGAGTGATTAGTTATTGTGTAGAAAGTATTCAACCGTGGACCACCTGATTTTCACATACTGCTATACCTTCTTCCTTTGATACATCCTTTCTATTAATAGAAAAACACCTGTTTCCTGATAGTCTTGCTAACTATCGAGACATATATTTATGTAGAAACAGCTGGGAGAAAGGTCCTTGTGAAGGACAACCAAATCCAACTTTTACTATCACAAAGCTTTCACTGGTAGCTGCTGATGAAGGCAGTTTCGCCTGCCTTGCGTCACTTCTGCACAAGCTACAACAAACAAAATGAAGCTATGGATAGTCTTTAACTACTGTGGGAGGATTAAGAAAATCCTGCAGCAATAAGGCTAGGATTTCCATTTGAACCCACAAATAAAAAGCATTTCTAAACCCACAGGTAAATGACATATGCTCAAAGCCAGGGGCTAGGTTTGCAAGCAGTGAATACTGCTTCCCGCCCGCGTCTTTTCCAACACCTGCATACGCCTGCAATCTTCCCTTCCTGATATGTAGAAGCGTGGGGTATCCAACTACAATGAGAAGCCAAGAGCGACTAAAGAAAATGAATGAAGACAGGAAATGAAAGTGGCAGAGACAGTTTGTGGTTGTTTGATGACTTTAATGCAATGAACAGTGGCCACAGAGTTTCCTGTCAACAAGTGTCTACATAGAAAAATAAGCAATCAAAACAGTAACTGAAGTTTCAGAGCATTTCAGAGGAGGCAGAGGTTTTATACTTAACAAAACCATTTTGTTAGGGTCCTTCACAAGAAACTACCCCTCATCTTAAAGGAATTATCAGGATAAAGCTGAGGTGAGTGTGTGAAATCAATGTCAGCTCTGTATTTTAACATCCAAGGGATGGTGGACCAGATGGCAGAAAACCTAATGACTTCTGGTCACATCTAATGCAAGCATCCAGACATTACACAGGATAAGGTGTTAACCCCAATGTCAATACCATTAGTGATTGAAATATGTGGTCTTAAATCAATTAGTTGACTTCTGTTTGCCTAATTCCTCTTCATGTAAAAAGACTTCCTTTACTTCTTGTTCCCAAGCCTTATGGCTAGTCCCCTAGTCATATAAGGTATTGGAAGAAGATTCACAGTTATGGACGTGCTGAGAATCAGTGTGCCATCATACATAAATATGTATCTGGAAAAAGAAGAGAAAGCAATGAATGTAATATTGTGCAGAATTTCTTGGCTTAATGGATATATCCACACCCCATCATACTTTCATATCATCTTTTCTCTGAGACCCCCCCGCTTTTCAAGCTCATGTTCTTACCATTTTCTCCTTTGAATTTGGACCTAGTCCTACCACTTGACATCACAGTCTGATTTCCACTTCCATCTCCTCTAACTAAACACCAGCTCCTTCCTCTCCAGCAGGCAGTCCTGCCACATGCCTTCATCCGAGAAAGCTCCACTCTACTCAGAAAATTGTGAATCTATATTACACGTTTCAGCCTTTCTCCTTGAAATTCTTCTCTTTTTTTCCCTCCTTAAAAATGAAAATGCTTTAGAGAAATATGGCTGTAATTAACAACTGACAAAAATATCTGGGCTTGAGCTGAAGTGGGAAATCACAAAGGTTAGTTACTTATTTTCTCATGCATTTACCATTTGTTCTCTTTTCTCAGGGAAGTTGAAAGACCTGAGGTTCAAACTTAATAAGGCCCCATACTGTTTCTAAGAGTATTTACAACATGCAAAGCATAAGCCAGTGCATTGCTTATATTTAAATTTGTTTTCACTCATCTGAGCTATTACACAGTATGCCATCCTTAAACCTTTTATAATAAGGAACACACGTTTCTCAGCCACGAAAGGCAATGAAATGTTCAGCAATTTGAGCTCTCTAGAACTGGGAAGGTGACAAAACATTTATATGTATCCAATCTATTCCACTGATTTGACTCCAGCATTAGGAGAGACTGCCTGAGGCACAAATCTTTTGCTATATACACATCCCTGGGAATTAGCAGGTGAACCAAATGGCCCATAGCGATGACAGCAACATCTTTCAAAAGACTCAACTTTACTAAGTGGATTCCAGAAATACATTTTCTCTTTCTGAACAATATCATTTTTTAAAAGTTTAACTGATAGTACAAATGTTTGTTGACTAGGTTAAAAGAAATTTCCAAGGAACCAAAGATTAAGCTATAAACAAATTATTTTACCCACATAAGAATGGCTACATAAATTGTCATTGATTTTTAAAATCATTTAACCTTTGCAAATTAGCCTAGAAAAATAAAATCATGCTGAGGCAGATGTGAAATAATTTAATACTTAAAAGACTAGTTTTCATGTATTTCAAATAAATAAAACATTTTCACTATCTAGATCATTTTTACTCCTTGAATTGGGAGTAAGAGATCTCTGGTTTGCAGTCCCAATCTTATAAACAAGATATCTATAGTAAATCACTTAAGATTTTAGGCCTAATTTTCATGATTCAAGAGCAAAGAGATTATCAAACAATTCTTAAAATCTTTACTCTAAATTTTATTATTGAACAAATTATGAGAATAATTTCAAAGCATGCATTGAAAAATTGATTACCAGAATTTAAAAATAGGTATAGTTTCAAATTACTCTTCAAATACTGCTTATTTATGATAACTATGACTAGTACTAATCACATAAAAATATCTTGTTTACAGATAATAGAGTTAATAATTCATATTCAAAAATATATTTTGATTTTTAACTATTTTATACCAATTATTGCACAAAAGTATATATTTAATGGGTTCAGAATAATTATCATCATTTGAATGTGATTTATGTCCAAGTGCATATAAGATGCAAGTGGTAAAACCTAGAACCAGGATTTTTTAACTTTCTTCTTTCTGTATCTAATAAATATGTTGATGTGTTTTTTTAGTTAGCAGACCTGACCTAAGAAATTTAAAAAGCCATCTTCCTAAGTGTTCCATTTGATTTCCGCTATTATCTAGAGTTGTCTTTGTGCCATTTTCTTCCTGTTACATTCCTCATGAGTCATGGTTATGTTTTTCCAAGTTGTCAAGGTGAATACATGTGTATGTAGCCATTGGAAATTTCCTGGGGGAGGCTAAGACTTCTCTCAATACAGATAGGCCTTTTACTTTACTTACATTTAGAACTAAAAAAACTACAGGCCACCTAAGTTTTAGTATGCATAGCTGCACCAAAAAATAACAAAAAAAACAAGACAAAGATACGCCTTCCATGTTATCATTGCTGAACAACTACCAGGCCGGTCCTTACAGCAACCCACATCAGCATTGTGAATTCCTGGTCCATCTGGGTCGGGAAATACACTAGGATCAAAATAGACATATATATATATATTTTTTTTTGTTTAAACTACATTCCATGAGATTGTGCCTGGCTTCCTTTAGACAGTTTTGGGGTAGACATCCATATTTTTGGAGATCAGCTTATTAACAATTCAGAACACATGGGATTATATTAGGATATACACTGCATCTTCCTTATCCAGTCTCCCTAGAATTTTGGAAGTGGCCTAAAAATATTTAACTTTGGTCTCAGTTAACCCCCCAAATTGAGACAGATATGAAATGGGTCAGAATGTTTGGTTTGTTGCATGAAGTTCTGAAAACCATCCTTCTTATGTTCTGGATACTCTTTTAGGTGTCAGATATACTGTGAACCTGATGGGTGAGAAAAATGAAAACAGGTCAAGTAGACATGAAGAAACAGGGCAACTTCAAAGAGGGAAGATGCTATTCAATGTCTTAACATAGTAAAGGCATTTGAATTGGGGAAAAATCTACTGACAAGGGTGGGGAAGTCGTCTGTAGAGATGATTCAATTTTCTGAGAAAATGATAAGTCAATATTCCAGTTGCCTTGATTTATCAGCAAACTGCAGAATGGCACTGAGAGTAGTCTTTGGGAATTGTGCCTGCTGGCACAGTAGTCCATCCAAAGAGTTTAGCAAAACTCTGAAGATCCACTATGATAAATGTATTTTGTCTGTGTTTTCAATCCATCAAAAGGTAAATTCCCTTAAGAAGAACCATACTAAGTCTATCCTCTTAACTATACTTCAAATTGGCTTAACAGATTTTTTAGAGCAACAACCATATTTTTTTGTAATCTTACCTGTATTTGTTGAAGTATAATTTATACATATAAAGTCTTATAAATCTTTTGCATGCAGTTGTTCTACATTCAGCAAATGTGTGCCTATGTTACTATTACCCAATATTTGATTACTAGTACCAGTATGAAATATTTGCATAACCTCAGAGCATTCCTTCTTGTCCTTTCAGTTGCTTTTCTTGCGGTTTTATGTTTTGATAATCTTGAGTAAATTTTGCCTGTTCTTTTGTTGTTGTGTCGTTATTCTCTTTGAAATTCTGGGGATCTTAACCAGGTCTTCACATGATAGTCAAGTGATCTACCATTGAGCTATATTGTTCCCAGCCCATTTTATTTTTGAGATAGGATTTTGCTAAGTTGCCAAGTCTGGCCTGGAACTTGTGATCCTCCAGCCTCAGCCTCCCAGGTAGACCCTGGGGTTACAAGCACATGTCATCATGCCTGACTGAATTTTGCCTAATAAACTTGGTATATAAACTGAATTATACAGTATCCGTATTTTTGTCTTTGGCTTCTTTAGTTCAGCATAACATGTTTGAGGTTTGTAAATAAGGCTATGCTACACACATAGGTTGTTTATCGTTATTCTTAAATAGCTAAATAGCAATCATTTGTTGTGGGAAGAGAAAACCCATGGACTGTGGAGAACAAATTTGAGAATAGAGACACAGTAGTTGTCAAAGCAGGCTCTTTGGACCAGTGGCGTTAGCACCAACATCACTGAGAATGTGCTAGAAATGTAAATTCTTGGGTCCCACCCCAGACCTACTGAATTAGTAACTCTGGGGGTTCCAGGAATCTGTTTTTCTAACAAGCCCTCCAAGGAATGTTGAAGTACATTGAATTTGAGAACCAATGAGCAGGAAAAGGCTTAGAGAAGTGAAAAGAAAATTGACTTAAATAAGGTGTTGGGAACTATGGAAAACGAAATGTTTGCTTTGCTTTCCTGCTTTTCTTAGATCTCTTGAGATTCCAAGAAAGTGGGAGCAATGTTGATGGTAGCGGCTTCGCAAATCATCTATAGCATGAACCTGTACCTTTACGCTCAGGTATTTAGGGGCCAGTTCTTACCTAGACACTAAATCATTCTTCAGTAAATTTCAGCTATAGGAGATAAATGGAAGATTTGTGGTAATTAAGGAAAGCATCTACAGAGAGGTGGTAATTTAGTTTTCACACACAAAGGAAGACTCCAAACTGAAAATGATCAAACTGACTCATTTCAGCTTTGAAAATATCTTACATTTCTTAAGAGTTATCTTTAAAAACGTCTTGTAATATAAAACTTGTTTGAAAATTATTTGATATTATGGTAACACCTTTGCAAGTAATTAATTTTCCAAATTTGTGTCAAAAATTATTAACCATAAAAGGAAAGCCTCTAAAAATATTAATTATTGACTTAAAATTAAAAAAAATAAATCAGCAATCTTCTTGGGGATTTGAATGAAAATTTCAGTCAATTCAAATGAGTCAAAACTGAATAAAAGGTATTTCCAAGAGGACTTAGGCTTCTCTGATAAGACATTTTCTATTCTAGGGAGAAACTGATTGAAGATTCTGACACTTTCAATGACATTTAATTTAGCCTAATTATGTTAGGGTTAGTTTTAACTCCAGATTGTTTCAAGAATAGATAGGAGCACACTTGTTTAAAATGCAACCATTCTACTCTTGCATCCCTCCCCCACCCCAAGTAAAAAACCAGACCAGAAAACAGAGCTGTAGGAGAACACAAATTTGATAACGTGAACTTTAAAAATGTTATTTTGATACTGGAAATTGAACTCGGGGACACTTTACCACTGAGCTACATTCCTAGGCCTTTTTATTTTTTATTTTGATACAGGGTCTTGCGAAGTTGCAAAGGCTGGCTTCAAATGTGCAATGCCTCTGCCTCACGTAGCCTCCTGAGTTCCTGGAGTTACAGGTGTGCACCACCATGCCTGGCTGATAAAGGACTTTTAAAATGTCCTTTTAATGCTCATCAATCTTGAGCTATCAACCCATATACTAACCATAAAAGTCACCTTTCCTTTAAACTGAAACATGCAATAAACCACTCTATTGACTATTTTTATACCGTATGCTATCACCTAATAATCTGAATCCCTTGAAAATCCCATTCATCAGTGCAAACTGAAAGACACAAAAAGCAGATGACAAGTTTGAGTATTCTTGAGGCTGGAGTGGTGGTGGCTCAGCAGTTACAGTGCTTGCCTGGCATGCGTAAGGACCCGGGGTTCAAATCCCAGCACCACATACACAATGGAGTGTCAGAGCAACAAAGGCCACATGAAAAACTGAATAAAATTGATTCCCTTTCTCACCCACTGCCCATCTCTCTTTAAAAAGAAAACATTTTGAGTATTCTTGATATGAACAGAAAGCATTTGCATCAGGAAAATCTAGTTACAGTGTAAGTCACAAGATTCATGAGTATCTGGAAATAGTGATGGTTAGCAAACCAAAGTTGAGTTCTAAGTTCCTGGACACTAAAAGGGACACTGTTTCTATCCTTTCTGCAGATTTCACTTGCAAGACAATATCACAAATAGAAGAAAAGTTGACTTACTCATTTAAAACACTAAATCTTGAAAAGGTCCATTTCTTCCCCCACACCTAAACTACCCATGGATCTCTTCCTGTTGGTTTGAATGGTTGCACTTTACTCTTCCATGTGTTCCATATGCAATCAGTACCACCTGAGAGCTTGCTCAGAATGCAGAAACTCAGGTGAAGGTCTAGAAGTAGAAAGCTAAAGATCCATTTTTAACAAGCTACCCATTGATTTGTATACATATTGAAATTGGAGAAGCACTAAAGTAGGATTTAAACTATTGGTGACTCTAGGTAATTTCTTCTGCTTTTCTTGATTATTAGCTTCACCTGGAACATGTTCAAACTCGCAAGCCCGATTGGTCCCAGAATAATTTCATCAGGATTCCATATTTTAAAAAGTGTCCTAGTTTCTTATAACTGTGTACACTTGGGAAACTGTTGCTTTGGGTAGTCAGGAAAGGACTGATTCCACAAGTATGTTATCCAAAACAGAAGTCAGCCAACACTGAATTTGTCTTCTGTTGTTGTTTTCATTTATGTAAATTTTGTCTATATTTGGTTATAACAAAGTGAATGATGAGATAAGAAATAGGATTAAAATAAAGAAATTGCAATAGTACCAGAAATAAGACAGAAACATGAAGGAAATTTTGTGTTCTTGGATACTTGTGTTTGTCTTCAAAGCTTTATCTACATAAAAATGCTTGGCAAAGAAAATATATCTCCAGATGGGGAGGTATCTTCCAAGGTTTTTCAGACAAAAAAAAATAAAAAGGTTGAGACAGATTTTTTTTACATTAAAAAAATTAAAAATTATATTATCCTTACAAGTACACAGCCTAAATTTTGTTTTGTTTTTTTAGTCTTAATGTCTATCTGGGGTCACATTATATAAAAACAAACTCTATAGACTCTAGTTAAAAGTAGTGAGCAGTTATGTTCATCAGGGATAAGTTCTCAGTCACCCCTGGCAGGTTGGGTTGAAGGACATGGGTTTAGAGAATTTGGTTGAAAGAGGTGAATTGATGCAGTAATAGGAATTATTCCTGAAAAGGAAATGAGCTGTGCACTGGGAGACACTAACATTGTGCAACTGGGGAAATAAATGCCTTCATCCTGTAGGCAGCACACACAGGATCCATTCCCCGGGGCAGCCACAGCAATGCCAACAAAATTTTCTGTTTTTAATCTCCAAATCTCCAAGATGCTGTCAGAAATGACTGATCTTTATCCTAGAATCTTTTTTTTTTTAAGAGAAGGACAGTGAAAGAGAGAGAATCAATTTTTATTGAGTTTTTCACATGGCTTTCTTTGCTCTGACACTTAGTTGTGTATGTGGGTGTTGGGTTTTGAACCTGTGTCCTTGTGCATGCCAAGCAAGCACCATAACCACCGAGCCACTGCTCCAGCCCTATATCCTAGAATCTTAAGAACAGTATGATTTCATTTGTATTCTCTAGATGCTTCTGTTGGTAAATAGCTTTTAAATAAATCCCTCCATACAGTGTTTATTGTGGGAACTATAAAACAATTGTGGGAACTAGACTTTTTAAAAAAATCTACTTTATTGACAGATGAAAATTTTATTTGTATCATCTGAAAAAAGAAATTCTCAAAGGTGTCAAAATTAAGTAGGTTATTAACCAAAGTGCACAGTATTTTACTTAGTTTTTGTAAGATAATATGATTCATGTCATAATTTTCTGAAAGTACTCTATTCCTGATTGGATTATTAATTTGTGTTTATTATTGGGTCTGCAGTATAATGTTTTATCTTAATTAGTATTTTATGATTATGATTTTAAATATGTATATAACCAATTTTTATTTTGTCTGCCTTTCTAGCATAACTAAGGTTAAGTGTTTTCCTGCAACAAAGGGAATTTATATTCAAATTAAAAATAATTACAGATGCTTTATCAAAACCAAAGCAATCGGCAGTTGTGTGAATAGACATCTTCCCCACAATACTAAAGCACAGACTGCATTTACGGTTCTGAGTTTATGTTTCTGATAATGTTTCTTCTACAAGGAAGAAAGAAACCTTATAAGCACACAGTGAACCTGCAAATGAAGAAAATATCTATCTTTAACCCATAATGCTGTTTCTTTCAGGAAAGTTGATCAGCCTTCAAATTTTTGTTTGTCCAGAAAGTAAGTCTGAGTTACATAAGCAGATTCCAAAATAATGATCTGATTTTGATTTTTTACTTCATTTATTTCTATATTGGATTAAGCATGTTTTAAACTATGCATAGACATATCATGCATTAATTACATTTTTAAAACTAAATACTAAAACATTCTGGAATTACAAAGATATAAACACAATCCTGGTCCACAAGGGATTCGGATTCTAATGAACAAATTGTGATGAGATTCAATGATTAAAAAAATTGATAGAACTGAACAAATGTTCCATTTTCCATTTATTTTAGTTGTCAAGAAGCAACTACTGCAGTAACTATAACTTCAGAGATATTTTGTTCAAAGACTGATGAATAGTACATCAAATGACAAAGTATTCACCAATAATGTAGGATTCACATTCACTTGCTGAATAACAAAGAAAACAACCTATTTAGTGAACAATACATTGTTTTAAGTGAAGATAACAATACTATGTCTTCTGCCCTCTGGTCACTGTTAGGAATCTTTTTAAATTTTTTTATTCTTATATATTAATTGTACATATTAATGGAATCCAGTATGTTATTGCAACACTTATTTACAGTGAGCATTCCATTTATCAAATCCCCACCCTCACTAATCTCTAGCAATCACTATTTTTGCATTTGGGTTGACTTTTAATATCCATGAGAGAACACGTGGTACTTGTTTTTCTGTTTGATTTATTTCACTTATATTCTCCACTTTCATTCATTTTGCTGTAAGTGACAGAATTTCGTTTTTCTTTATGGTTGAATAATATTCCATTGTGTATATATGCCACATTTTCTATATCTTTTCATCCACTGATGGGCACCTGGGTTTATTCCATATTTTAGCTTCTGTAAATAATGCCATAAGAAACATGGATATGCAGGTATCTGTTATCCTGATTTCATTTCATTTGGATATATAACCAGAAACGGGATAGTGAGGCCATATGGTATACCTAGTTTTAGGTTATTAAAGACATTCCAGGCTCTTGTTCATAAAGGCTATACTAATTTACATTCCCTCCAACAGTGTATAAGAATTTATTTTTCTCCACATCCTTTCCAGAATGAGTTAAATTTTATGTTTTTGATAATAGCCATCTTAACTGGGGTGAAATGATATTTACATTATAGTTTTGATTTGCATTTCTCTGAGAGATAATGATATTCAGCATTATTTCATATATTTCTTAGCCACTTGTAGTTTTTTATTTTTGAGAGGAATCTATTCAGATCAGTTACCATTTTTAATTAGGTATTTTTGTTGTTAATTTTTAAAAGTTCCCTTTATATTATGAATATTTACCTTCTGCAGCATGACTGGTTGGCAGGTAGTTCCTCCCATTCTGCAGATCTTCTCGGCATTCTGTTGCTTGTTTCCTTTGCTGTGCAGAGTTTTTCACTTTGACATAACCCTTTCTGATTTTTGTTCATATCTTCCTATGCTTTGAGGAGGGTCATATAAAAAATTTTCCTATACCAATGCCTTTAGTTGTTTCCCTATGTTTTCTTATAGTGATTTCAGAGCTTCAGGTCTTATATTTATGCCTTTTATCATTTTTTTTAAGTTTATTGTGCAGGATGAGAAGTAGGAGTCAAATTTCAACCTTCTGTATTTGGCTACTCACTTTTAACAGCTCAGTACACTGAAAAGTTTATCTCTTTAATGAATGTTTTTGGAGACTTTGTCAATAATCAGTTGGCTATAGATGCCTGGATTTATTTCTGGGATCTATGTTCTCTTCCATTGATTTGATTTTATGCCAGTACCATGCTGGTTTAGTTACTGTATCTCTGTAGCACACCTTGAAATCAGGTATTGTGATGCCTCCAGGTGTATTTTTATTTTTTGATCAAGAATGCTTTACCTATTTGAGGTCTTCTGTGCTTCCATATAAATTTTAGGATTTTTTTCTATCAGTGTGAAGAATATCATTGTTTCAATGGGAATTTTGTTGAATATATAAATTTTGTACATACTGTGGAAATTTTAACAATATTAATTCTTTGAATCCACAAATCTGATATAGCATTCTGTGTGGTGTGGTGTGTGGGGTGTGTGTGTGTGTGTGTGTGTGTGTGTGTCTTCTTTAGTTTCTTTAATCAACACCTTGTGGTTTTCATTGCAGAGATCTTTCATTTCCCTGGTTAAATTTATTCTTAAGTATCATGTAGCAATTATGAAGGAGCTTACTTTCATGAATCATTTCTCAGAAACCTAATTTTTGGTATATAAAAATGGTACTGATTATTGTATGTTGATTTTTGTATCCCGCAACTTTATTGAATTTATCAGTTCTAATCATCTGGTGGAATGTTTAGGTTTCTCTATGTAAAGAAACATATCATCTCAAAACAGTGATAATTTGACTTACCTCTTACCTATTTGTATGACTTTTATTTCTTTCTCTTTCTTGATTCCTCTGACTAAAACTCTTGGTACTATATTGAATCAGAATGGTGAGGGTGAACAATCTTGTCTTGTTCCAAATCTCAGAGGAAACATTTTAATCTTTTCCCCCTACTGTATGATAT
Organism: Aplodontia rufa; assembly: GCA_004027875.1. Lineage (NCBI taxonomy): Eukaryota > Metazoa > Chordata > Mammalia > Rodentia > Aplodontiidae > Aplodontia > Aplodontia rufa. The sequence goes on from PVKS010005690.1 coordinate 48,824, forward strand.
TAGCCTTGATTTGCTATATTTAAGACACAGGCTAAGGAATTGGACCCTGATCCCATATCATAATTTAGCAATGCCTATACTACAAAGTGTGTAAGAGCAAAACTTTGCATTAAATCACAACTCAAATGAAATTTCAAACTGGCAGGAAAGGGACATTAAATAGTTTATTTAACACAGTATTTTTTTATTTGTTATCACAGCCTTAATTTTCCCACTAGTTAAAAAATGTGATATTCATTCATTTAATTATTTGAATATTAATTTTGTCTGTGTGTCAGATATTATTTAGAGCTGAAAATACAACTCTAAGTAAAGGTAACATTACTTATTATCACAGATTTTACAAACCAATGAAATTCAATGGGAAAGTGGGAAATTGTCACATGGTTTGATAAACACTATTGAGAATGACAATTGATATGCAGAAAGATTATAGCTAATGCGTATGTGGTCCTGGATTTTATAGCTTAGGGAAAGCTTCCTGGAAGAACTAAAGTTTAAAGTGAGGCTGGAAAGATGACCAGGACTGTTATGTTGAGTGGACAGGTGAGCAGGAAATAGGGTTTTTAGTCATTTATCTAGGAAGAAAGCTGTGTGTAAAGGTTCATTAATCATGCTGAGACAAATACATCTTGATAGCAGGGGAAGAGGTCCTTAGGGATGTAGAGGATAAACTAGAGTCAAGCAGGACCTTGAAAGGAAGAGTCATTAATAAAATGCTTACTAATTGAGGGAATTACATAGTCATATGTAAATTTTAGACATATGACATAGCAATTTAGGGAACAAATTGTAGTTCTGATATAATAAAGGGTAATCTGTCTCTGAAGTGAAGATGAAGAGAAATTTAGACATTTAAGAGATAATTCAAATGGACCACAAACAAAACTAGTCAATGGAAGATGGGCAAGATGAGACAAAAGAAGAGTCAAAATGATACCTGAATTTCTGACTTCAGCAATTCACCAAAAGTGCTTCTTATTTATTTAAGAAAACAGTAACATGAGTAGACTCAGCATTCCAGATAATGCATCTTCTTCTAGATAAGTTGCCGGGGATATATTTGAGGTAGTCTGTAGGTGTATCAATGTATATATACCTAGATCACAAGAGATATATCTGGTCTGGAATTATAAATTTTCAAGTCATGAGATCTCATGAGGTTACCCACAGAGAACATGTAAAGTGTGATATAGGTCTTCATTTCTTTACAAAACTAGGATGATACCAAGTTTAAGGAGCAAGGAACATAGAAGAAGTAGCAAGGAAAACTTCAAGGAGTATCAAGAAAGACAGGAAGAAATTTTGAAGAGAAACAATGGTAGCCAAGGAAACAGAACATTTAAGAAAACAGCTGTGGGCCACAGTGACACAGCTTGCTGAGAAACAAAGTTGAATACAGGATAAAGGCTATGCAGAAGACACAGTATTAGGATAACTTGTAACAGTACCCTGCAATTAGTTTCAGCAGTGACAAGATTTAAAAGCTAGACTGGAGTCATTGTGGAGTGTAGTAGAAACAGCACACCTAACAATGTTCCCAGGAGGTTCAGATGATAAAGAGAGCTAAGAAGGAAGGCTGCAAGTAAGATAGCACACTTATAAGTTAGAGCTGAGAACTCAGTGTTGGCTGTTCCCTGGGCACAGGGACTCCAGAGACGCCAACTGGTCACCTTATTTCTCCCCATGTGGGTCTTATTAGAGTCTTTGGCCTTCCTTCTGGCATGCTAGCTGAGTTCCAAGAGCATCTCTTTCAAGAGGTAGAAAGTGAAAGTTGATGGCTGGGCCCAGAAATTGGTATAATGTTATTTTGCTTTGTTATTTTTGTCAAGCAGTCATAGAACCTGCCATGAATTTAAAAAAAAAAAGTGTCCCCTCTCATTAGGAGGAATATTAAAGAAATATGCTACCATCTTTAACCCAACTCAATGGGGGAAAAACAGAAGGAGCTGACAGCAGGAGCTAAAAATGAGCAAATGCATCAGAATTTTAGTCGGTAGCCTGGGTATTCTATCCAGATCCCCTTGGTTAGGACATCTTTTATCATTTTTTTATACAGACTTCTCCCTATTTATATTCTGAAGATCATGTTAAGAAGGAGAGCACAGCATGAAAGTATAATGGATGCAGAAGAATGAGAGATTTCTACTCAAGAAAAATAGCGTACTTATGGTAGAAACAGATTTCAGATAAGAGAGAACAGAGGAGACTATTTCTTGAGAGATAAGGGTGATTGATGGGTCATGTTTGTGAATTCCTAAATGGGCATAGGGAGGGTACAAAGGAAAGTTCTGGAGGGAAGGAAGGGTGATATCGTGTGACTGGAAAGTAAAAAGGTAGGGGAGAGATTAGGAGAATCCGAGTACATAGCTGAGTGAAGGAAAATGTGTTTAAAATGGCAGCACAGTTATTCAAGAAATCCCTGGTAGATACGAATAAAGAAGATGCTCTCAGACTTCTCCCACGTTCACCACATCTTGAAAGAAAGTGAGTTGAGTTTGACTTAATTGTCTGGTTACCTAGAGGGTGCTGACATCCAGTGATGAAATCCAAGGATGCTTGTGGGTGCCTGTGTGTGTGTGTGTGTGTATGTGTGTGTGTGTGTGTGTGTCTGTGAGTTTGCATGTACACATGTGCTCCTGATGAGAGTCTCAGAGTGTGGTAGAAAGCTTGGGCTCTCTGAGGTCTTGGGAGTACCTATCTAGTACAGGTCCTGCTCACCACATTGGTCACTAATCATAAGCAGCTCTTTCTCAGCTGCCTTAGGCAAAGTTATCTAGAATGTGTGTGGTGCAAGGATGCAGACTTCAAGAGCAAAGACACAAACCACAAGATTCCAACAACACTCTCAGATGCAAACCATAATGAAGGAGTTTAACTCTGATTCCCAACTTTAACTCATGATAGAACCCTTCTTTATTTTGGATTATACAAGTATAGTATGCCTTTCTCAGGTTCCGGAGAATATAAAACAAGAAGCTGATATTCACCATGTCATCTCCCTTTTGCACCCCATTCTCTCACACACTTCTACTCACAGATCCCTGAAGTTATTCCTGTTATAAGAAAGTGATCATTTCCAAGAAGGAAGTTCTTTTTTAAGCCATCAGTTCAAAATTAGTTAAGGGCATCATTCTCATAACCAAACATTTTTTAATGAAACACAGCTTAAAGCATCAATTCCTAAGTTTTTGACTGCCATACAAAATTTCTTCCAGAAAATTTGTCTGAGAATGACCCCACTTTCAAAATATTCCTTTCTCCCATTTTATAGAATAATTACAGATCTGTCATCATCCCAAATCTTACAATAGTACTTAGACCTGATATATAAAAATGTTCTAAAGCTGGGAAAAGAGAAAAATTAAAGCCCTGAGCATGGAGCAACTCACTTTATTGATTAATCAAGACTTCTTATCTTTCTCTGTCTTATCCATATTTCTATTAAAGAGAAGATTGGCAGTAGACACAAGTTGTTCAGATACTTTTGGAATGCTTCCATTCAAACTGTTCAAGAGATAGAAGTTAGTGGTAGTGATATAAATTATTTTAAATGTAACTAAGACTATTTTCCAAAAATTCACTTCTTTTCAGATAACATTGAACAAAACCAACCATAAAAATGTTTATGATTTATTTCAGGTTTAATGTACTTTATTTAATAAGATAGTTAAAATTTATTTTATTGATATATAATTTTTTAAAATTATGATCAAACTTCATATTTCATTTTCTAAAAGTACATAGTAATTCAATTTTCCATTTTCAAAGAATGATCTTATTTAAATCTGTAAAAACTTTTACATGTCAACAAATAAATATGTAAAGAATAATACATATATTTCAAATTTATTTTGTGAGCTACCTAAATAAAAAAATTTGAAGACTATGGATTTTATTTGTTCTAACTTTATTTATTTGAGTTTTAGGTACACAAGCACCTGAGAGATAGAAAACATTCCCAACGATTCCTTTTATTTGATTGAATACAGGTACATAAAGATAGTGCTCTTATTCTATTTTATTTTGTCTGTCCTTACTTTTTCCCTTAACAGTAGAAATTAATTTTCTTTTTTTGGTAGGGAGCTATCTACAATGCATTAGTTTGCATAGTGTATTCTACATGTTCTAAAATTAAGAATGTCTTTACTTCCTCCTATTTAGATGTAAAATAAAATTGAAAATATTAGTGAATGAAGATACTTGCTACCAATAATATTATATGATTTGCCTATTGCTTTCATGAGGGGCAAAATCATATAGGGATTAAAAAGTATAGTGTTTGGAAATCAGATATCTTAGGTTCAAATCCTGGTGCTACTGCTATTCAGTTGCAAATACATCAAAGTTATAATATATTTCAGGAAAGTATCTAGACATAGTATAACATATTACAACTACTTTTTCTTTATGCCCACATTGGCTTTATCTCCTTGGAGCACAGAAATATCTCTAGTGAACTTATTTGTGCTTTTCTTGTAAAAGCCCCACTGTATCTGGAAACTTTATTCCCTATTCCTCAGCTCTACTGTTTCCCTGCCGCAATGTGAAGATGGATTGTTCCTTTAGTTATACCATGATCCTTCCATATACTCCTCTCGGTTTCCACAACTTCATCAAAGACGTAGGTATACATCTGAACCTCAGAAATTAAAAGTGTTTTAATTGTTTTCTTATGAACAATTAAACACTGAACTCTAATTTTAAAGTGGAAAATGTCAATAGATTGAAGAAGATAAAGTGCTGAGGCCCAGAAGAAGCAGAAAGAATAGATTCAAGGCACACAACCTAAATCTTGGTTTATACACTGAGAAAGGACTGATTTCATAGACCCAAAAAAAAAATATATATGTGTGTGTGTGTGTGTGTACACACATATATATAGAAAGAAATATACACACACACATATATATACATATGTGTGTGTGTGTGTGTGTACACACATATATATAGAAAGAAATATACACACACACATATATATACTAAGTAATTTATATTGTTCAAGAGTATTAGAGATTAGTCATTTTTATGCTTACCCACATTTTCTAAAATGGTAATATAGTCAACTAATAACATTTTTTTTCTTAATAAGGTACTACATAATTGAAAGCCCTATTCCATTTTCTAACTTCTGGATGCTTCCTGGGTCCCTCTTTTCCCTTTACTTGTCTAGGTCATTTTAGACAAGAAATGTGAAAAACAAATTGTAAGTCTTATAACCAAACTGTGATTTCAGATGGGTAGGTAGGTGATAGAAATATAGATAAAAATGAAAACAAAATCAGAAAAATGGGGGTCAAAGATCCCAAATTTAGAGGTCAATCAAATAATCTGATACAGCTCATCATTTCTAAGATCACCTTATTAATAATTTAAAAGAAAAAAATAGCAGTTTGCTTATGATTGGTCCCATACTAAGTTCATGAGGAGAAGAAAGAGTTAATAAGAATGAAACATTATAAAGGCTTTCCAGTTATCAAACAAATGGAGACTAAGAGAAAAAGAGGACAAGCATGGAGAAAAAAAATTTCCCTTTCCCATAAGCTCCTTTTGAAAATTACTTGGAGACTTAGAGACTCTGTTGACTTTAATTAAGTGCTCATTAGATTGACAAACTTTTTAAAAAAGTGATCCTGCTTGCCATGTGGGTTTTCATATGCTCTCTTGGATTTCTCTCTAAATTACTTTAGAACCCTTTCAGAATAACTTGTTTATTCAAGGGAAATTACTCATAACTCTTTAAAGAATTCAGATAGATTTTTATGCCCTGTGGTTACTGCTTTATTATTTTTACACAGTTTTATAATTTTTACTGAAATCTCTTAACTCCTCCCTGCAAAGTCAAAGTCTTCCCAAATTGCACTTAATTCCTCTAGTACCAGTGGGAAAATAACTTGTAATTTTTGAACTCTCCAGAGTCAGACGTCAACACAGACATAGCTGAGTAGGTATCATCCTGGTGGCTTTGACTACACCCAAACAACTGAGCAGTTCTTCCAACCATTCAGTTCAACAGGAAAAAAGTTAAATGTGCTATTTACAACCATATGGACACATTGATACCATCTTCTGGATGAATAATTAATTTTTGAAATAATTCTGATAGAGATTTATCTTAAATAACCTCAGCTTACCAAGGTCCTATAAAAGCATAACACTAAACATAAATAAATAAATACTCTGTGGAAGGATTAGTGCTAAGACACAATTCTAGGTCTGGCACAAAAATAACTACTTGAAGAGAATGTCACTTAGAAATATTATCATTAGGCTGGAGAGGTGGATCAGTGTTAGAGGGCTTTCCTGGCATATGCAAGATCCTGGGTTCAATCCCTAGCACTGGATAGCACTGGATACACAAATAAATAAAGGAAAAATAAAAATCAGATTTATAAAATAAATCTCTCTCTCAAAATAAAATAAAATATTATTATTAATTGGTTATCATGGTGATTTTCCATTTTCTGAATCCTTTCTCATTTTACTCTCCTGTTCATTCATTGAAAAAATGAAAGGTGGTATAATCATTAACATTAAAATGTAATATTTTAAAGTATAGGATTTAGAAAACTGAAGTGTGCCAACACTTTCCTATTTCATGCCCATTATTAAAATATTTATAAAGCAGTTTTAAAGCAAAGTATATAAGAATTTTAAATATCAGGTCTTGGATGTAGGTTTTGTTTCTTGCTTTTGTGATGCTATAAGATGGAGTTAATGACACTACATTTTTTTTTGAAAAAGAGAGGGAGAGTGAGAAAGAGAGATAAAAAGAGAGAATCGACTTTACTTAGTTTTTTATCTGGTCTTCATTGCTCTTACACTCAGTTGTGTTAGAGGTGCTGGGGTTTGAACCTGGGGTTCTCACACATACCAGGCAAGTGCAATACCACTGAGGCACCACTTCAGCCCTCCAGTCTACATTTTAACCTGCTATTTATTCTTAAAATCAAATAAGACATTATCAGTCATTTAAATGTAGTTTACAACAATCATACATTTTGTCATTTAATTCACTTTAAATTAATTTAAGTGTATGTGGTATATGCTAGTTCAATGATGAATTTAAATGTCTTTATGTATTATAGATATCATTTAAATTAGTCTTGGTATTTAAAATACATTTTGTTTTAGTGATCCAAAATAATAAATGTAAATGCAAAATTAATTATTATATCATGTTCTAAATTGAAGTTAGGATTTTAAAAATTCAATTATTTTGATACCTGCTGACATCAGACTAAACAGTTTGCATCACACTGGTTTGGTAGTTGGGTAAAATCAAAAAAGAAATTTAACCTATTTCTCTGGTTAGTCCCAGTGCCTTAGATTCCTACTTCTTAAAAGGTTCTTTGGCATTTTAGTGATCAAAAGCCATGGTATTCTAATATGGCTATACATATTTTGTTTAGCTTTTCTAATTCCCAATTATTCATCAATGATTATACAATTTAAGTATCCTGAACTCATGACTATAATGCAGAGCTTCCACAATAAAATCAAACTAGATGTTTGTGAGCTAGGGTGACTTTGGTTTACTCCTCTCCAACTATTCTTTCTTAACAGACACTAACAGGTCACAGCTGTGAAATTCTGCAAATGTTCTTGGAAGGAATTTTTCATAGCAGATATTCCAAACACAACAGATATATATTATTCTTCTACTACTTTATATTGCGAGTAATAGCATCGAAATACTATGTTAAACACTGTCCATTGTCTCTGAACTTGTTCTTCCAAACACCAGTATTTGCTCGTCCCTCTTCCTGCTTACTTCGTTTTTGATTGCCATCTGAATTAAGGACTTTTAGGCTTCTCAATCAACTTGGGTTCTTAATGTTTAAGTTCAAAAGCTTCAAATATGTGCTATATGTCCATTTACATATTCTTACACAGAACGCTAATAGAGCAGAAACTGAAAAAATAAAATGTATAGGCAAAAAAAATAATGTGAAGTTATCAAATAATGTATTTTCCCCAATGGTCCCTGGATTAGCTAAAGAGAGAGGTTCATACTTAGTTTTTGCTCACAATTCGCTACCAAGTAACAGATTGTCTTTTCTTTACCTCAATTAGAAACTAATCATTATTGAATTCCCAGGGTATATGGCTCAATGCTTCAAGTTAGCTCTTAAAATGGCTAAGAAAGCCACACCAACCATGTTGTGGCCCATTTTGTTCAACATGTAGCCTCAGTCTGAAGGAAAAGTTTGCACATGTGTCCTTGCCTTAGGTAGAAAATGATAAAAAGTTTAGATGAGATTTCCAAACTGACAGCTACCTCGGTAGGGAATGGGGTAGAAGGTGGGTAATAACTTATACCAACATGCCTGGTAGACAAAAAAGGGCCCGTTTTCCATAATTCACTCAAACTCCAAACAGCAGCTTAATTTTCTTTCAGTTTTCAGCTTGAGATGCACGGCAGGGATCTCCTCCCCAAGCAAAAGGCAATATGAGGTGAGAAGAAGAGCGTGCTGCCAGCACAGGTATAGGCCTGCATAATGGAGCTGTGGCACTCAGAGAGAGGCTTTTCATTTTAACAACTGTGATAGTGAGGAAGCCAGCATAATGAAGATGGCATAATTGAGGGGAAGAAGGAAACATTAACCATGCACTGAGAGGAAGACTCGGGGGTGAATTTTGACTTCCTTGTCTGACTGAGCATTACAGCTGCTTCAGAGGTCAAGAGACTCAGAGGGTAGCACCTATATAACCACAAACCTCTGGATTCTAGAAAGTTTTTTTTTTAATTATGTAAAGCTAAATTGTTGTTTATTGTGCCCATTCCCGCATTTCCATATGCGTGTTGACTCTGGGATACCAGCACCTCAGTAAGATGAGTTATACATGGGTCTGATGATGCCCAAGCAGATCTCTTTCATACCTCTTTGCCATGAAAGAACTCCACATCTTGTAAGAAAACAAGCAGGAAAATTTTAAAAATATAAAATGGAACACAAGGAAACTGAGAAAGTAAGCAAGGATGAAAGAAAAAAATGTACAGAAAGGTTCAAGAGAACAGGAAAAACAGTTAATAGATGCGTGATTCCAGAAGAGATTGCATTCAACAAGATTATAAAATCTTGGACAGGAGAGGTGGCTTGGCAGGTACGGCCCTTGCCTGGCATGCAAGAGGATGTGAGTTCGAACCCCAGAACCACCATGTACACAAGAAGTGTTAGAGCAACAAAAGCCACCTGAAAAACTGAATAAAATTGATCTGCTCTCTCTCTCCCCCTCCCTCTCTCCTTTAAAAAACAAAACAAACAAAAAAGATTATAGAATCTTACCTCATTTACAAATGATGTGCAAAGTTGAAATCATCAAAAGTTGTATTTAATTGCAGAGGTCAAATAATTTTAAATTCAATCACAAGTCATATGATCATGAATACTCATGAGTGAGCTTTTATTTTTAAAACAAAATCTCAGTGAAAAGGTGTTTGTTTAAAAGACTTGATGGAAATATATACATATGAAAGTCTCACATTTTTTTCCTACGAAAGAATTGTAGCTAATTCTTTAGATTTCTAACCAGTAGGCTTCCTAAACTTGCAAATCTCTAGCATTTCTTAGGAAAAACAAACAACACAACTGAATGCACTGTGGACTTAAATGATGTTAGAGAATTCCTGAGGCATGTTTAATAGAAATAAACAACATATCTCTAAAGGAAAATCGTATTTGTGTTCTTACCTACAGGAAGCTCATGAAGAATCCGTTGAGGATAAGAAAGTCACTCTTTATTTTAGTTAGATTCTTATGTCTTTGACTCTATTGATCAATATCACCCCTGAATAGGTTACTATGGGAATGAGGTTTTGCCTGATTCGATAAACCCCAAGTTTCTTAACCCCTCCCATTTTTTTAAAGAAAGGTGAGCAAAATATTTTTAAAAGAAGGCTTTATCTTTTTTCTTTTCCAATGCCTTAAGAACATTTTCAGCCACACTTTAAAGGTACGTGGAAGTTTTGAAATGCATCATGTTCTGATCTAGCCATAGGCTAGAAAGAACTTAAAATCATTTGTTTAGCACTAAAGAAATCAATGTAGAAAAAATATTGCCTCTATGTACACAGCAGTAAAAAATAACATTTTATTGTATAACATACATTTAGAAACTAATGTTTTGAATAAAAATTCTATACACATGTATAACTGAAATTTTACCCATCTATACATTTACCGATACCCCCCATTTGTTTATATGTATGTGCTTATTTATTTTCGTTTATTAAAACATACTTTGAGCATCTATTGCATCAGATACTATGCCCAGTACCAGTAAAATGTGCTTTTCATAAGAAATCAAGTCCTAACAATCTTGATATTTTATAATTTGCTAGATCTCATGAGATACAATACCTGAGAATTGAGAGTGAGATGACATTACTTAAAACACAAAGTAATGAACAAGTAATCTTTATTTTAAAATATAGAACTAATTAATCAAACTGTTAATTATAGTGTTGAGCATTTTATTGGATTCTAGTCTTGGGAATTTGGTAAGCCGTATGGGTTGTATAGAATTACAGGAATATTTAGAGCATACCATTCCAAATTATTATGTCCTAAAATTGATGGAATAATTTCTACATTTTATTGGGCACCCAATATGCAACAAATATAATATATCTTTGTAGCTTTCATGCTAGCATATCCAGAAGAGTAGAGAAATTATGCTTAGAATTCTGAACAAACACTCATAAATTTTTACTTTGTTATAGTATGTCATCTGTGTGTACATCATTCACTATCTGCAGAGAACATGTATCTGTATAGAAAGGGTGTGCCAAGCACTCATCCAAATTGATGGAAATGGTACTGTATCACAGGTGGACACTGGAATCATCATGTAACCCTTCAAGTTTTTAGATAATATTTAGAATTAGTTCATATACAGAAAAGCCCTGATCAGATTCTCTCAACTGTAGTTAATACATATTTTTTCATTAGAAGTCCAACCAATGGTACTTAATAGTAATTAGGGTATTTCATATATTTCTTTTGAAAACCATCAAAGTCTACCATGTTTTCCGATACCAGATTAGTATAATTCAGATAAAAGGTTTTCTGAAAACAAATCACAAGAAAAAAATGATTCATGTCTTATAATTCAATGAGAAAAATATAAAATTACCTGATACATAAATTGATACATAAATCACAAGACATACTTCTAGACTGAATATTCAAGTTTTTCTGGCCCAAATCTTGTAGTTCTTTCCTGAGAGATGGAGAATGCCCTGTAGTTATGCTTCTAAAACACCTTTTATCTTTGTTTCATTACTGAAACCATATCTCTTCATCTGAGTTTTTCCTCACTTTTTCTCTCCTCTTGCCATTTTGCCAAATTCTTATTATTTATTATTGTGTATAATAAAGGTATATAACATGATGTTATGAGATGCATTTGGTAATAATTTTATCTGGCATATGTAGCAAGACAGTAACCAAATAATATATAATTTATGGCCATATATGCTGAACTACATTACTGGTTGCCATATACTGCAGTTCTACTCTCTGTGGTACACAAGAATTACATTTCATCACCTCATTAATATGAGGTTCAGCTGTATTTCTTGCTTTGAATGCTGTAAAATACATGTAGAAGAGACGTGTGACACTTCCAGGAAAGTGCTTTAAGAGTCTGCTAAAGATTCAACAATTTTTAAATTTCCATTGCCCAAAAGAACAATAGTGTTCTACATAGGCATTCCTCATCATCCTGAGTCCCAGGGAGAAAATGACAAAGTCAAGCCACAACTGACCAATACGGATACGCACATTTAAGAGATGCAGGGGTTGAGGACAACTAGTTGTCATAGTGGAGCCTTATTTAACCTAATTGAAACAGCTAGTAGTAGATGCAACTGAGTGAAGTGGGAAAAAAGAGTGAAGGACTAAGGTACTGGGATGGGACTCAGTGGCAGATTTAAATTGAGTTCACAGGGACAAATTTGCTAATATGTTATTCGTTCTGAGCCCTAAATTAGATAAAAGAACAACTCTTGTAGATACTTGGATATAGTGTCCTTAACAGAAAAAGGCACAATACAAAGGTCATGAGGCTGCAGCGTAGTTGACATAAGGAGGATAGGGTGGCTGGAACTGAAAGAAGTGGACATTTGTCAAAGACTAAGTGAAGCAGTGCAAGATCCAGGGCATGCCAGGTCTTACAGAGCATTCAAAGATCTTCCACTTTCTCTCTGAGTAAGAAGGGAGACTTTAGGGTTGTAGGCCAATAAAGAGGAAAATAGAAAGTCCTGGGTGTGTTTTGAAGTTAGAATGAACAGATTTGCTGACAGGTTGGATGTGGGTTCCATGAGCAAGGAAGAAGTCAACGATGAGTCTTTCTTTGACCTGAGCAACTGGAAGGATGGAGTTGCCATTTCCTGAGAGACCAAGGCTGTTGAGAATTTTATAAACCTATTGCACCTGTCAAATTTCTTTGCCATTTTGTTTATTTCATACATAGTTGTCACATTTCCTCTAGTCTGCCTTTAATTTTGTCATTCTCTAATCTCCATATGTCTAATTCTACTGACATTCATTTAACTCAAATGCTACTCTCTCCACGAAGCTTCCTTCTGTCTCCATCAGAAGTACAGTCTTTTTCTACCTTTATTTAAGCCTTTTAAAACACAATAACTTTCCCTTTTGTTTTATACTGGGCTTATAATTTCCAGGTTCATTTCAATAGAAATGAAATTGTCATCAATATTACTAATTAGAGTTGATTTTAGAGAATTTTTCTGATGGATAATTACTCTCTGTATTAAATTCACCCTATCATGTTCACAAATCATCTCCTTTTCTTCCTCTTGTACACCTTTTAACAGAAGGAAATTTGCCCTGTGAAAGTTTCTGAGTACCAAAGTAAATCAAGACAAGATTGAATCTAAATTATATTTGTAGCTTTAAACTACAAATATAAACTTTAAACTACAAAACTCATTAAAACACCTTGTGCCCAGGAAGAATCCTGAGTATTTCTGAATAAGCGAATCTCTTGAGATTTTCAAGAATAAATAGAATAAAGATGATGGTGATGAAAATAACAGAAACTACAATGAAATCAGATTTCATAACTTTATAAATATATCCAAAACCTCTTTTTACAAGTAATTGTTTAGATTACAATGCAAAGCCTTAAATAATATTTATGAGCTTTCCCTGTATGTGACCTTGTGCTAATCATAAATTTCTTACTAAAGAGTTACCATATACATTAATTTTTAAGTCACAAGATATCTGCATATAATTTTAAAATCCATGATTGCATTTCCAATTTAGAGACTATGCCATTTTGAGAAGAAATGTTACAAAAATAATCAAGGAAACAAACACCATTTAAAATACTCAAATTTAAGGGCTGGAGCTGTGGCTTGGCAGTTACGCTGCTTGCCTGGAATGCGGGAGTACACAGGTTCAAACCCCAGCACGAGATATGCAACAGAAAGTCCGAGAAATGAAAGTCATATGAAAAAATAAATAAAAATTACTTCAAAAATAAAATAAAGTACCCAAATTTTCCAAATCATGGAGAGAAAGAACTATTGAAAACTAGCTTTTTATTCACACTCAAAAAGGAATAAATGCAAGAAGAGTACCAAAAAGGAGAAGAGGAGCCCCTTGAAGACAAAAAAAAAAGGAATTTTCCATGATCCATGTGTTCTGGAAAACCTAGCATGGTAATTATTTTTTAAATGTACTAAATCACTAGTACTAAGGTCTTTTAAGTCATTTATCTTTTCGTTACCAAGAATAAAACAAACAAAATATCTAACACTAGCACAGTCTTGCTTCTTCCTCCTCTAAACTGTAGAATTATCTTATATGACATCCCCAAATTTTCCTTCATTATGAAACCTTACAGTATTGTCTTCCTCAATTTAAAAAAACAATTACTTACATCAAATGAATGTCTGTGTCATTCTCAGATGTTTGCCTTCGAACTAGAGAAGTAAACTGTATCTTTGACATTTTCAAAAGTGATTAAAGCCTTCTTGGCCATACAACCTATCTTTGGAATTTTACCAGCCCATTTCCTGAATATAGATGGGGAAAGGGTGAAGGGCATTGGTGAAAGAACAAAACCAGTGAGAAAATCCTATAAACAAAAGAAAGCCTTTCAGAAATTAATTGAAAGAAGAGAAAATTAGGATACATAGCACTAACTGAGAACCACTTGGTAGCTCTCACCAAGCTTACAGTCTTAATCATTAGACTCTATCCTTCATTTTAAGACATCTTTGAACTCATTTTTCAAATACTACCTAAAACAGACTTATAAATTAATCTACTTCAAGAAATCCATAAAACGTATCCATGTTTAAAAATTAATAGCAAAAATTGACAAAAAGAACGATCAATCATGTAAACTACACTAAGCCAAAATTACTATTATAATGATATGCCATGATCAACAGTTAAAATTCCACTTCCATTTTAACCTGTTTATGTGCAGTTAATAGAGAACTTGACTAGGGATTAGGACACCTGTATCTTTTCTTCACTCTGCCATCTTTGCATGAACTTGAAAAAGTTCCTCAATCTCCCTGATTATAAGTGTTCCCAAATCACAATGACAGAGTTGCATCAAATGGTCAGCTTGGGTTCTTCAATGCCTTAGTAGTCACATTTCCTAATCTAATTTACAAGGATAGTTGAAGTAGCTTACAATCTCCTCATTATATGTGTAACTCATAGCAATGTTTTCTTTTTTCCAATATCCTTTATATCTCAATCATATGAGATCAATAGAACATACCCATGTAGGTTAAAAAACTATATTTGACATACCCCAAATCACTACTCATTTACTTAATCCACTTGATGACTTTAACAATCCATCCTCACCTAAGGAGAGTGAGCTAGGATATTATCCTCTGCCAACTTCTCAGCTCTTGCACTGGACATACTCATTCTAACTTGTCTGATTTGCCTAATGGCCATGACTCTCATATTTGCATCCTATTATTTCCTCTATTTGTACCTTCTTTTATCTGAAGATTTAGATTCCCTTTGTTTCCTAAGTTATCTTCAAAAACACTCCTCTCAACAGGAACAGAAGTTACTTCTCCTGTGTTACTGATATTTATGCCTTTATGTTTTATGTGGCAGCTATTCCTATACTCACTCTTCACCACTATCACCAAATTCTACTTTTCAAGGGGAATTTGCCATCATTTAACTTATTACATATGGGGATTTTTATTAGAGAAAAAATAAAAGTGTGCCTTAACAAAATCATTTTGAGTATTGTGTACCATAAAAAGTTTGATGAAATATTTCCTTCATAAAATAAAATATTTCATTTAGTCATAAAGAAAGTAATAAGGTTTTGGCTTAAGTTTTAAAGATAAATAATTTTTTAATTAATGAAGCAAAATTCTTGTGATTGGTTAGATCAGAAACAAGTCAACAGATTTATTGGAAAATATCTCTAATCTTGTTTTCAAAATGTACCCAGATAGGAATCTGAGCATCACTGGAATCTGTAATGACTCATACAAAGTACTTGTGTATGATACAGTCTTGACATGATGCCAAAACAACTGGTCCCATCAATCAAAAAAAATGAGAAGAGAATTCTTCCATGCCATGTAGACAATAGCCCAGTTGTTTGTATTTTTCATTCTTCTGCTAAATACTTTGGCAGCATGTCGAAACGGTGACCATTTGGTTGTGCCTCTGGTGAGTGTGCTGCTGTGTGTCTGATCTGTTTGACTTAAGGCTCAATAATTTGATGAAGCCTTTCCACAAAACTTCTAAAGACTGCCAGTTATTCAAACATCATGTTTCTTGGAACTCTAAGATGTTTGTATATTCCTCTAGGAAGCTATGGTTCAACAAATCACGAGATCATATAGTACAAAGAGGCCCTCGAGAGAGCCTTTGGTCCAGTAGTTGATTGTGTATATTTATTTCTTGGAGTCACTTGTGTTTATATCCATATATTTATGTTGCTGCCATCTTCCCATTTGTCGCAGAAGGTCTTTAAGGACTTGCCCTGTTCCATTTTTTTAAATCCCTACAGTCCAATAGAATACTCTAAATCAGTGTTGGACTACTTTCTCAGAGCAGTCTATGAAAAATTCCTATCATGCCAGATAACTAGGCAGAATTTACAAGGATAGCAGAAACCCAGACCCTCTCCTTTCCAATAAATATACATCCAAATAACATGTCATTTCACAAGCCACTAGACGTATTTTTAAATGTTCTAACTTTACATTCAGTGCAGGTGTCAAAATTGCTATTTGTCAACTTGTATAGTTAAAGGAAATGTGCTTGTTCAAAAAGCATTAGTAAGAGACATGAGTGGAGGCACACGGCTGGACTCCTTGAGAATTGCGATGAAAGTTAGACCCTAAATGGCAGAGGGGCTAAGGCTAGATCCCCCTTGCTGGATATCATATTCTCAGCACCTGACACAGAAGTAAGTTTTCAAGTAATATGCATTAATTAATAACAAAAATCAAAAGGAAATAAAGTAAATCTGTTATTGTTTCTTCAACTAGAATCCATTAATCATTTGATTTAAAAAATTAGAACTATGAACTCAGTTTAAGAAATGAGATGCTGAGTTTTGCTTGTTCTTTGTTTGACTTTCAATGTATACCATAGTTTCCAGTTTATTTGAGTTCTTATTTTATTTCAAAATTCATCTCAAATAATTATCACTGCTTTTAAGATGCAGCTTTATACATTTTTGAGACCCATCCAAGTGATTTAATTTATTTTCCCCCATTGAATGTTGTTCACATTGTATGAATTAAAAAAAATCTATAATAGAGTTACTCTGACATCACAATGTTGTAAACAATATTGTATATTTGCTTTAAAAAGGTTCATTTCAATTTAACATATGTAGAGTTTTATTATCAAAAATCTACAAATATGAGATAATGAAATAATGCTATCCAAAGCTCTTCAATATTAAATACTTAATTTAAAGCAAGATATTCTCTTTTAATATAGTATGATCCTTATGGTTCCATCAAAATAATATTAAACCATCATTTCGGATAAATAAATATATTTGATAAAATAAAGATACTGTATCTCATGTCTTTGAGTAACATGCTTTTTCTGATCACCACATTCTTAAGGATAGGGAAAAATCTGAACACACAAAAAGAATAATATATAATGGTTTGGAAATTACCAGCTTGTTGAACTCACCTTTACTGGACAGATGGCAGGTGACAAACTGATCTCAGCCAATATAATCTGTTAAAACAATCTGCCATGAACAGGTGTCAGATAATTATCTAAATGAACAGATATGTAAAGTAATAAACAAACTAGAAATAGGCTCTGAACAGAGGAACTTAATGAGCACCTAGATTTGCGTCCTGACCTTAAGTCATACATATGATAAAACATCAGTTGGTGGCAGGGCAAAGCATGACTATTAACTGCAGTGCCAATTTTCTTTACCTAATACTTGTGTTATGAAAACAAGTTTTTTATAAATCTCTATAAAGCAGAACTGGCTACATGATTGTGATATGGCATTAAAATTGTTTCATTTGATAATTATATTTTAATTCTATATTTTAAGTTAGAACAATTTAAAAAATTTGTTAAATTCAAATTTCTTCTTATAAAATAGTACATGTAAATGCATGTAAAATATAAAATGTATGTAATTATACAACCAAATAATCAAAAATATATTACTAAACATGTAAATTTATTTTCTTCGAAGTAAGTATCTAGTTCCATAAATCATGGCTGGTATTCAAATATATTGAATTATAGATGTATTTACATAAAAGAAAATTTAGTTAAAAACTAAAGATGCCTCAATTTGTATTTGGGAAAATAATATTTGCCTACATACTTTTTCAGTGATAAAAAGCATTTTCTTTGTTGACCTAAATTCAGTCATTTTGATTTTGGTTATGTTAAGGTAATAACTTTTTTTGCTCTTGGAAAATTCAATGAGCAGCAGGGGGCCCAGTTAGATGGAATATCACAGGAAGAATCTGCCATTTATGTTTTCTTTCTTCAGGACAAGATATTTTTGTGTCCAAAATAATCACCCACTCTTGATTTCTTACTCATGTAAATAAAAGCACAGTTAGCCACTCCCAGGTAGGAAAGGTGTTAGAAAAGAGTCTATCTGTGACTGGTTCCTGAACCCCTCAAAGAGCTAGTCCCTTGGAAGTGGCCATATTTACATAAAAGCAGGGAGTCCTGAGAGAAAATGTTCCATGGGGTTCTGGCCCCCTCTTCCCGAAGAATTACAAGGTGTCTACTAAATTCTGAATGAGTCCTGGCAATGATTCTCAAACATTTGGTCTCAAGATCCATTTACACTCTTAAGATTATCAATGCCCCCTAAAGAGCTGTTGATTCTATTCCTCAACATTTATCACAGTAATTATAAGAATGAAGGCATTTAAAAAATATTTATTTTTTACTTAATGCAAAATAATAAAAATAAAGTCAAGCCTGTTTCTGTACATTATAATTTTACTAAAAACTGTATTTTTCAAAATTAGAAAAAAAATTGAGATGTCTGGAATCTTTACATTTTCATTATATATTTAATATCTGATGATAAAAGACAACTAAGTAGTTCTCTCTGGTTCTGCATTTGATCTGTCATGGTGTATTCTTTCGACTGAAGTATATGAGGCAAACAATTTCACAGACAGGTAGTTAGAAAATAGGTAAATTTAAAGGTTTTAATATCATTCTTATATTCTTTGATACATCAAGATTTTACAAATGGTACTTTCTTAAAAATCAGATGCAATGTGTAATCTAAATAATAACTGATGAACATTTTACTTAATTATCTTAATAGCAATTAACCTGCCATTCATTTTTAATGAATCTGCTACCCATGCTTGATTTTCTGATATCATGCATTGGTCCACTGAATTACGTAGGTCTTCCAAATGTTCAACAAAAATTTCAGCTATACTTTTGGAAAAAATGAAAATTAAAAGTATCATAATGTCATAGTATTACTAGGAGACTCCATAGGTATCCCTAAAGGATATTGGGGTCCCTAGATTCCTCAGGCCCAACTGCCCTGACGAGAGAGCAGTATAACATAGAGACCCACATGTAACACCAGGGACTAGATGGAAGAGCAGTCACATGTGACTTTAAAGTTCTGGACAAACACAGTTTTAGAGAGCAGATAGAGCAGCATTTCTCAGTGTCAGCACTGCTAACATCTTGTGCTGAATAATTTCTTTTTCAGTTGTGGGTGGCTATCCCAAACAATGCAGGCATTTTGGCAGCATCCTGGGTATGTGCTCACTAGACTTCAGTGGTACTCCAAGTCCCTCATGATTATAACAAAATTATCCACACATTGCCAAATGTCCTTTGGGGGACAAAAGTCAGCTCTGGCTTAGAAGCACTGAAATAGAAGACAGGAAGTTTTGAAACAGACAAAGAAAAGAGGCTTTCATCACTCGAAAGAAAACCAGTAGTTATGTGTTTCAGGAAAACAAATGCAACCAATGGTTTGAAAACAGACATTGGTCATCTATTTTGTATATTTCAACATTGGTTGAAAATGCCAGATAGGTTTAAAACTTGGGCATTGGACATCATTCATTAGATGTGACAGCATATTTACCTGTGATTGAGTTTGCCAGAATAAATTCATTTGGGCATGGAAGCCAGCTCATAACAGGTTAATAGAATGCTTGAACTAGAAGCAACAAAAACAGTGATGTGAAATGTGGATCAAATGCAGGAGTAGGGAACTGAGGCACCAATTAATAAAGACACAAGGGCAGGGTGCATTTCATTGTATTATGAGAAGAGGTAGGGAAATTTAGGGTAAAGAAGAGAGAGAGAAGAAAACTGATAGAAGAAAGCCTGAAAGGGTGTAAGACCAGAGATCAGATAGAAATGTTGACCTTGAATGGCTGACTGTTTACACCTAGAGAAAACGATGGTTTGTGTGATGGTTACCTTTTGCTTCATCACAAATTATCCCAAATCTTAAAACTCCAAACAGCAATCTTAATTATCTCTCAGTTTCAACACAGTAGGAATGCAGTGCGTCTTAGCTAAGCCCTGTGCTTCCTGTCATCTCGCAGACTACAGTAAAACCACAGGCCAGGGCTGCAGCCTCAAGCACATTGACATACTTGTTGGTGAGATTTAGCTTCTTATTAGCTCTTAGACTGAGGACCTTAATTTCTTACAGGTTGCTATAGGCTGTCACCAGCTCCTTGTCCCATGGGTTTCTCTAGGAAGTTTTTAACAAGTATTTGCTTCATTAGAATGAGAAAACCAAAGACAGTGTTAGCGAGTCACAGAGTGAGAAAAGTTCTGTTTTCTACAATCTAATACCAAAAGTGATGACCCATCAGTTTTTCCACATTTCACTCCTTAGA
Organism: Aplodontia rufa; assembly: GCA_004027875.1. Lineage (NCBI taxonomy): Eukaryota > Metazoa > Chordata > Mammalia > Rodentia > Aplodontiidae > Aplodontia > Aplodontia rufa. The sequence continues at coordinate 69,210 of PVKS010005690.1, forward strand.
GGCAAGTAACGAGATCATCCTATCCACTAGGGTACGAGATTACACAAGGGCATGAAGACCAGGAGACAGGCAGCCATCCATAAGAACCATGTCAGGAATGGCGTCCTGCAGTAAGGAAATACAAGCATATTTGTAAATGAAAGAGTTCACGCATGGTTCAAATTTCTCAAATGTGTCACTCAGAGTGATATGGAAATTGGTGACGAGAAGGCTGGGAAAAAACATAAAAGTCTACAATATCTGCTGAGAGTAACAGAAAAGGAGTTGACCAAGAGCAACAGTAAGTTTTGAAAGAGGTGAGACATCAGCTAAGATAAAGTCCAATGAATTTTTTGACACCAAGTTATAGTTTCAATGTTTCCCATAGCAAAACATATTATCCAGGTACAGGAAGTGGAAGAATTTTGATTTTAGGATTTCCTGCAACTTTGGCAATTGTTCAGTGGGCACTGCAGAATAAGGAGTCAGGCTATTGAGAACTGGTTTCAGGGCATTTGTAGTTCAGGATCACACAGTCTACACAGGCAGTGAATGCAAGAGTGATGGAACAGACCAATGAGAGCAGAATCTAGAGACTGAAGGACCATTTGAGAGAGAAGCCATTGTTAGGGAAACCAGGGTGAGGATGGATGGGATTTCACTTTCCAGATGTTTGATATGGAACAATTATAGATGACAGCAAAATCCCTTTGCCAGCATAGCAGAATCGACAACACTGTGGTACTGAAAATCAATGGTGCGAGGAGGGCCAAAAATATGAATGGCGATATTATGAGAACTCTGATTTAGCCATTTTATCTGATCTTCAGGTGTTCTCCACATGGTGTTGGCTGGGGTAAAATGTTCAGGATGACTTTAGCACTCTAATATCTGGTTCCTAGGCTTGGGTGGCCAGAATACCTCATACCTCTACATTAGGAGGCATCTCTCTCTCTCTCTCTCTCTCTCTCTGCATGTGGTCCCTTAACATGGCCATATTGAACTTCCTTAAATCTCAAAGACCTCACTTTTGATATGACAGCTTGCTCCCCTCAGAGCAAACATACCAAAAAACCAAAGTGAAAACTGAGTACTTAAGACCTGTCTTACTAGTCTTATTGGAGTTCTTTTTCTCCTTCTCCATCCTCTTTTCCTTTTCTTACTTCTCCTCTTTCATTTTGGTGTTAGAGATTGAACCTAGAACCTTGCTTGTGCTAAACATATACTCTGTCAGTAAGTTATACCTCAGCTCTTACAGCATCAATTCTGTCACAGTCCCTGAGCCAGCACTACCTTAGTTTTTTGGGGGGCCGAGGCAGTCATTTCTTGGAGGAATGAGCAGAGTACACATAAGGAAGAGCAGAATTATCTGGTATCATTTGGACCTAGCTTTCCCGTATGTTCCATCAATTAAGCTGCACACGGTATTCCTTCCGTTTGCTTGTTTGTTGTTTCCTCTTGTGCTTTCAGGGAGCATTCTGGATATTGGATATTGTCATCTGTCCACTCATGGGCCCAGTTCTCTGCTCTATTTCCATTACAGCATACATACTGCCACTGCAAAGTGGCTCAATGTAATTTGACATGTTCTTGCCTACTGGTTTCATGATGCTTTTTCAGATGGGGACAATTGACTCCAATATCTCATAATTTTTGTACTTCTGAAAGACTAAGAAATATGCAGTTTGGAGGCATCAAATATTAGAGGTTTCTCACTTTATTTGACTTCTGCTGTCCACTCACCAGTTCCACAAATGATGTCAGGCTTTAGTCAGCTACGTGCTGAGGAGGTGCTCCCTGCTACATACCCCAGACAAAGTGAAGGCCTGGAACCCACAGGGTGAGTCTGCTTGGCCCATAAAGTTTGAAACTATTCATGATCAGTTCAACATTAAGAAGGATCACATAAAATTCAAGACTTTGGGTTTATCTTTAAAAACCAAACCAGACAATCTTTGATCCACACTCCTATAAGATGACAGGAGCCTCATGGAGGTCTTGCTACACTCACTCCTTTTATTATTTTAACTACCACCTATATTCTGATTCAGTATTGACATTAATATTGTGAATCTAAATGCCCAGTAGATATGTTTAATTGGATATGTCACAAGAACTAAATTAGCATGACCCAAACTGTAGCTTGATTTACCTTTTCCATTACAAATCTCCTCCAGTAACCCTACCTCTGGCAATAGCCCCTTCACCACTATATGTTGATAGACCCATGCAATGACTGAGACTCTGACCTCCCGTATCCAGACCCCAAGTTCTGTGCATTTCATTCATATGCATGCCTTTTTATGTTCCCAAACCCCTTACTCTCTTCATGTTAGTCACCTTTCCATCATTGTAAAAAAATGAGAGACAATTAATGAAGGCCTGAGTCGGACCCATTTCAACTTTGTTTTAAGAGAAAGAGGGAGAGAGAGAGAGAGAGAGAAAGAGAGAGAGAGAGAAAAGAGAGAATCAACTTTATTTCTTAATCTGGCCTTTGTTTCTCTGACACTTAGCTGTTTTTCTTTCTTTCTTTTTGAAGAGAAAGAGAAAAAAATAGTTTTGCATCTGGTTTTCATTGCTCTGACACTTAGTTGTGTGTGTGGTGCTGGAGTTCAAACCCAGGTCCTCACGCATGCCAGGTAAACACTCCAACTGCTAATCTACCACTCCAGCCCCCATTTCAACTCTTATAATGCTACTTTTCAACAATGACTTTTTTCCACAATGAAGTAGATAAATGTATGTTGGCTCTGTTATTAAATGGCATTAAAGGACTTCCCTGTGGTTTGGTGAAAAGCGCTGGGAGGCACGAGGGAGCATGTGTTCAGGTTGTTTGAGCAACTGCTGCACTCCTATCTCCTTAAGAAATAGAAGTGTTGGCCCATTAAAGAAAACAATTGGTATCACCTATTTAACCACTTTTTAAATAACTAGCTTGCTGTAAGAATTTTTTCTCATCCCTTAAAATTTGCTCCTATTTACTAGTTCTCTGAAGTGTGTGAGAAATCTAATAAATGATGGATGCTAACAGAACACATTGGGCACTTTCCCTAGGGGACACCCACAGTTGTAAAACAGACTTGAAATAAATAGATTAATGCCTGCTCTCTGATCATGGGACAGAAGGATTGTTAGGCTAAGAAATCAGGACAGACTATACCCAGAAGCTGTACAGACCCAGCACCTGGTTGCAAATCCATTAACACTCACTTGTATGATTCTTCATTCTTTTTCCTTAGTTATTAAGTAAATCTTTACAGATAGGCAATATAGCATAAAGAAAATCAAAAGATTGACTATGATCCTAGACAGACTAGATTCTTCTCTCTGTAGTCTTGAATAAGTATTGGTTACTGAACGTACAAAATAAAAAGTAATAAATACTTTGCAAAGAATTTAGGAGGATTGCATACAATATATTCAGAGTAACCCTCACATCTATGTCCTCACTAAAGAAAATATATTTCTTCCTCAACACAACTCTATTTTTGGGTAGGAAAGCTAAAATTAAAATGGAAATGCATTCTCTTTAATTCTTAACAAAAGCTTGTTATCTAAGTTTGTATATTTTTCATGCTATCTCATTAAGATATTCTTACAAACAGATGTATTAACAGAGTGCTAGACATATCGTAGATGCTGAATAATGGCTTGTGATTGACAAACCAATACTGAAGAACAATTTGGATTCTGACTTCTCTTCTTGGAATCCTGTTTGCATTATTTAAGGTTTAGAGGAGAGGCTGCAAAAATCAGAGTTCTTGGTATATTATTTCACCGGGTTTTTTTCAGGCAGTACTAAAATTGTTGTGGCATTAAAAACATTATTTCTAGACTGAGAGACCTTATTTAAGTAATGTATTATCAAATGTATTTGTTGCTGAGAATTTGGATTTATAAAAAGAAGGGCATCAAAAGTAAAAGAATATCATCATAATCTCATAAACCAGAGAAAATATTTATTAAAATAATTTTCCAATTTTTCTTCTGTGTGAATGTTTATTTACCTACTTATTATCTATAATTTCATGCATACATTACCACAGTGTACATTATTGTGTGTACATATATATATATATATATAAAACCTTGATGGAAATAATTATTTCACACTTTAAAGCAAACATGGAACTTTCCTGCATGAGAATTTTATGATTGTTTAATTTGAAAATTTTAATTTTAATAATATTATTTCAATGGTGATTAATATCTATATGCAAACACTTCTTCATATATAGAACATTTCCCTAAAATAAGTAGTATTCCTGGGTCATAATATAAAACTTTTAAGAATCTTTATTATTTACGTTTTTATGAGACTAGGGATCCAAACCAAGGGTACATGCATACTAGGAAAGCTCTGTACCATTGAGTGATTAAGTAAATATCTGAAGATAAAAACAAAAGGTGACTTCACAAATCCCTACTATCTACCATTGAGAGCTTTTCTAGAGGTAAATGACACTCCCGTGAATCATTTTTTTACCACTACCACCACCACCACCACCACCACCACCACCACCACCACCACTACTACTACTACATTTTGCAGATAGGTGCATAGTTTATTTGGACTCTAATATGAAAAAACAATTTTAATGTAAAAAACATGATTTTCGTCATGAGTCAGTTTTCCTTAAAAGTTCTGCTTATACATCAAATGATCCTACTTATCCTGAGCTCGTACTTCTTTTATAGTTTATAATTTATCTTCTAATATTGAACTTTATACAAAATTTTGCAGTATACCTCGTCATGGCTTTGTTATTGATGTGAGAGAACACGATTTTTCTTTGCATCAAAGACATGATCAATTTCCTCAACATCAGTCTTGGACTAAATCCTTCTTTCTTCATCAATTAACATATATACCTTTATGACTTGCTGAAATTAACATATCTACTTTTTTAACTTGCTAAATTCTTTTTGCGTTGGGACCTTTTTCTCATTTCCTTTTCTGTTCCATTGATTCATTGATGTATAGAATTATCTTTTATATTATATATTTGTTCACTTGTACAAAAGCTTATCACACAAAGAATAATCTGATCAACAGCATTATATGAAAATTAAAATTTGAGAGGAACTTGTACACAAAGTTTCTTCTACTTTTTTATTGGTTCTTTTTTCTAAATACATGGCATTAGAATATACCATGACATAATTATAAAAGCATAGAGTATAATTGTTTCAAATTCAGTCCCCAATGGTTTCTTTCAATTATTCAGCCTGTTCTTGTGTTTTAGGTCTTATGAGCAGGGAAACTAAGCTGTGGTCAGGGCAGTCTGATTAACTAATTGTTGCATTTATTCAATGTGCTTTGTACAAGTTGCTCATGAAAACAAAAGATACCTCACACATCCCTCCTGTGTTTCAGGCATGTCGTCTTGGATGATCAGACCATATTTTACACAAAACCTCTATGAGGCCTCTGTTTTTGTTTTATTTTATTTTATTTTGTTTTCTCTTAAGTCCAACTTAAACAGAGATCACTAAAAATGAAAATCATAAATTCAAGAAATCAGAAGGCATCCAATCCAGGGTCGTACATACGTGAAAGACCAGCTTTTGCCAACACAAATAATTAAATTAAATTTTAAAATGTTTTCTGGCCAGTTTGAAGTCCAAGTTGCTTAAAACTCAGTGCAGAATTTAATAATTTCCCAGTGAATTAACCGTTTTGCTTGCTACTACAGAAATGTAAGCATGAAAGCACTGTAAGACTAACTAAATCCTTAAAAAAAAAAAAAAGGAAAAAAGCTTCCTTCTTGTCTTACCAGCACTGCTATTATCACATAGTGTGTTTCACATGATAAGCCATTCATTAAAGCATCACCTACTGCTTTTTTCCTCCTCAGAACCAGCTAGGACATGATCTGTCTCTGCATGAAGACATTGGACCTCTGACCTTTTCTGTAGCTATTCCAGGCAAGTATAATAAACAGAGTTCACTAGGTTTCTGTAAATCTCTGATTATGTTTACTGTGGAATCCAAGTGTTCATCTCAGGCAGAAAAATTAAGGTTGATTTTCAAATATTATGTACAAACTCTAGTTACTAAGCATTCCATAATGAGCACTTTGGCAATTCAAAGCAAATTAGGGTTCCCACCAGGCAAGGATGACATGCACTGCAGTCAAAGAAAGATGGTCTGTTGCTAATGGAGAATATTCAAGGAGAATTTAAATCCAGATAGCTCTACTCATGGTAATTTTGGTGAAAAAAAATTCTTAGTGTACTTCATTACTGGGGTTCTGTGCTAGTCTTAAAGTATCCTCCTCTTGTTTTCAAATATTAGTTTATGGAACAAAGCTAATGAGTCCCAGCCCAGTATTAATGGGTGGTTCTTTATAGAAGCATCTGAGGAAAAACAGTTATCTTCCATGAGATCATTGCTCAAAGAACAGTTTGATGTACTCAACAACTACCAGAGATTAATGCCAGGATTGATTAAATATGAGAAATGAACTTTTTATTTTCACCCAAGCACAAAATCTAATCAGAACTGCACTGAAATGAAAGAACCAAGATATTAGTTACTCACTCATGATGGGCAGATTATTCATATTATTTATTTAGTTGTACAGCTATATATATATATGTATATATATATATTAATTATAGAAAAGATCAGATGCAAATAAACATAAGAACAATATCAAATCATCATTTTTCCTACCACATGGAGAAAATCATAGTTAAAATGATAGTCTATATTATTTCAGAAAATATGCGTACATAAAGACTAATGAATATATGACATACGAGGGGCTATAAACAGATATAATATATATGTATATACATACATGTGTGCTTATTTTTATTTATGTACATATATAGAAACCTGTTTGCTTATACGAAGTTTAGACACATCTTGGGTGGATAGATGTGGAGATATGCAAATCTATTTGTCAGTGCATGTGTGTGTGTTTATATATATTCTGTTTGTGGTATATTACTTTAAAAAACAATCATTTAACAAAACAATCTAACAAAAATAATAAATTAATATCACACACAGAGACACATATATACATACTTATTTGTGTATCAGAAAGTCCATATCACTTTGTGTTAGATTCCATTGTGTGAATTTTACTGTCATTTGCTTGACTATTATTGGACATTTAGGTTCTTTTCAGTTTTTTACAATTATAAACAACATTTTAATGAAAATCATTTATATAACCCTCTGATTAGTTCCTTAAAATAATGGAATTATGGGGTCAATGACTGTTCTTTTGGCCTTATGAAAAATATGACCACATTATCCTCAAGAAAGTTTGTATTAATATGCCTTGCTCCTGGCAATGTATTAGAGTAAGCTTTCTTTTCCAAAGAAAAGAAAACAAATTGTTAATCTGATAGAACAAATGCACACTAAGAATGTTGAATATTGTTATGACTTCCCCTAGTATTCTATTATTATATTCAGTTTGCCATTATTTAGTTCTGTGATTTCTTTGTACACTAAAGATAACACCCAATATACATTACACATGTATTACTTTTTTCCTATTTTGTCATTTATCTTCTCTTTGTTCATGGTGGGACTTTTGCTTTGTGTTAAGCTCTGCCAATTAGAAGAATAGCACATTTTACATGGTCAAACATGCCAATCTATTCACTTGTGATATTATACTGTAAAATATCTTTGTACCTTACAAATTTAAAAACACAGCTTGCTTTCCTCTTCTTCCTGGCACTGCTTTTTGACATTTGATTCTCCTGTGCAACTCAAAATTACTGTGACAAAAGCAATAAAGTAATGATACATTTTTCAGATCATCATTGTCTCGTTACTTTTATAAATATTTTTCTATCATTAATTTGAAAGGATATTATTGGCTACCAATACAATCACACACACACAAAGACACACACATACACAGAAAAGCAGTGTTTGCTCTTCTGTTTCCTTTTCTATTCCATTGACATATTTTTTTTTTGGAACCAATTCCTTGCTATAGTATCGGTATCATTTGGTATATATTTCAATAGTTTGTAGTGATAGTGTCCTACTTATTAATTTTCATCTTCAGAATTTCATCATTTCATTTCCTTTTTTTAAATAAAATTTAGAAAATTTCCCAAATGAACATAATTTTTAATTTGAATGTAAATTGTGTTAAATTTGGAAATTCAGTATCATGCCCTTTCCGTATAAGGCCATAGGCTTTTTCATTTATTAAATTTTCAGTCTGTCAATGAAAGTTCATTAGTTATAAAAGTCTTGTATCCTTGATCAATTATATTATTAGGTATATTACATATATAGTATTTCATATGTATAATATAATTGTACACTAAAATTAATTATTTTCATTCTTCACTTGCTATATATGGATTATTTTTATTGTTGGAAACCATTTTTATAACATGTTGTGTGTAAGACACTCATCTTGAGATGTAATCATTAAAAATGATTTGCTCAGATTTTCTTGCAACACTATGATGGGTATTATAATCTGACATGTCAAGAACATAACTTTTGACAGTCCAGGAAACCTAATGAGACTATTTAACCTAATCAGTTTCTGATAATTTGAATCACAAAAGTGTTTTCACTTCATTGAGATTTGAATTCATCCCATTCATGTTGTGTCCCTTCCTCTACGGTAGCCTCTACAAGTAGAAGGTCCTGCAATAGTGTCAAATAGAGGGCAAGCCCTGGTCTATTTGAGACATCTGTTCTCTGCTGACTCCTTTTGAAATTACCAAACGCATTCACTGGCACTCTTGTTTTCACTTAATGTTCCTTCTGTCCTTTTTTTCTTTTTTAATTGGTACTGGGCATTGAACCAGGCCGACTTAACTACAGAGCAACATCCCCAGCACTATTTATTTTTTATTTTGAGACAGAGTCTCACTAAGTTGCTGAGGCTGGGTTTGAATTTATGATACTCCTGCCTCAGCCTCCTGAGATTCTGGGATTACAGGGAAATGCCGCCACACCCCACCCCTCCTGTCCTTAATTATTCAATCCATGTCACAAGCCTGTGTGCATTCCACCTTCAGATTACAGCTCCCAATTTTCTCTCACTTTCTCTCCCATTGTCTGTAGTTGTATAGGACATGAGGAAGATTGGCCTATACTCCCTGACTTATACCCAATATCCCACCCTGCCATCTACATTCTGCTATCCTGATATTGTTTGTGGCATGGGACAAAACTATGAGTTAATGCCATGATGTACCTTTGAACAATTTTTTATTTCATAATTAATTTCTATTAATTTGTATATAGAAAAACTTAATTGAATTAAATATTTAATAACAAATATCTATAAAACAATTACTCAAATAAAATGTGAACTTTAAAGAAAGTAGGGTCACATTATGAAGAAACATCTTTTAAAGGAAAGTTTTCTCAAAAACTAATTTGAAAATGCATTTGCAGCTATTTTACTTAGATTCCATTACACCATATTATTGGTAAAGACAAGATCTTATAGATTAAAAGCTCATTTAACCTTCCTCCACATTTCTTGTAAAAGTGAATAAACTTTTAAATTTTAAATCACTATAATGTATCAGTTATTATCATTGTTAATAACCATGCAAACAGTGTTCATAAGCTAAAACAGTAATGTATATGAACCCCCTATTCTTGAAGAATCTAGATTCATAAACAGTGTAACATGATTTCTATATGTCAACTTAATTAATATTTATTACAAACTTGTAGTCTTACCTTTATTATCTTTGAAAGCAAACTCTGGTGCAGAGAAAGAGTTTTCCAAAGTTTCCAGACAGTGAAGCTGATCTTTGAATTATCATAGTAACATGTCATTGTCCTTTTTCATAGTTTTCCATGTAACCAAGAACAGGCTCTGGAGACAGAATGATTAGGTTAACATCTCAATTCTGTCACCTTCAAACTCTATGGTCTCAAAGATTGGACCTGATGCTTCAGTTCCTCACATCTAATATGCAAACAGTAACACACAATGAGCATATCTAATATGAAAACCTGAGTTTGAAATGCTCTAAAATGTGGAGTTTTTTGAATGTTTGCCATGACATCAAATGTGGAAATTATGTTTTATGCACAATTATTTAAAAATGCCCAATAAAATTACCTTCAAACTATGTGTATTAGGTATATACAAAGAATAAATGAATTTCATATTTAGGTTTGGGGTCTGTCCCTATGATACTCTTTCATGATTAAGCAAATATTTCAACACCTAAAAAATTTTCCAAAACCTGAATCACTTCTGGTCCCAAGAATTTTGGAAAAGGTAATTTCCAACTCCCAAAGTTGGTATGAAAATTAAATTAGTTAATATATACAAAATCATGACTGGCACCTATTAAACATTCAGTAAATGTTAGTTATTAGTATTGCAATCATATAATTGAAGATACAACTATATAACAATTATGCAAATTTCCATTATGAGTATATAATTATATTTATTAACATTGCTGCTAAGTCAACAATTTTGTCATAATGTTAGTTAAATCATTTTCTACATGTGATGGAATGTTTACTGATCTTTTCTTGCCATTTATCTGAATTCTGTAAGACAGCTGTTAATCATGACACACAGATGTCATAAAAGGGTCCAGTTGTATGCAAGAAATGTAAAGAATTTTTAAACAGAGCTTTATAGTTTACAGTGCACATTCACATTCTTACAGCCATTTACCTATATATTCCCACAAGAAAATGTTGCAATAAAATGCTTCATGAATGTGTTCATTTAAAGTGAAAATGTACTTGAGACTTTGGGGCTTGAGAATTGCCTTTTATTTATAGGTCCAATAAAAAATATCATATTATCTACTTCATCTACTTTTTCCGCAAGGTGCAATATTATTATGAAAATATTCTGCATACATTTATGGATTGTATCTTTATCAAATTCAACTTAAATAGCAATTTAATCCAAGAAATCTTGTTCAAATGGGAAAAATAGCATATGATCATTTTATATTCTAAAAATTCACTCTGTTTTATTTGGAAATGGTAGTGTGTGACAGTTTTTAAATCTATGTTATTTGTTTGAGACCTAGCAGTCTGGATTTTGATATAGGTACTTTTTAAAATCATTTTACTGTTTTTTGTTTATATATAACTATGTAAAACAACTCCCCATTTCTTATATCTAGATGATCTTTTTTTTTATTCATGAGCAACCTTACAAGATTTTAACAAAATAATATAAAATGTGTATATATTCTGGATATTGCAATTATCCCCAGGAGTGCCCCCCCCAATTACCCTACCAAATGCTGATCTAATTTAAGTTTGATTTTGTTTTAATCAATTATTCCATCGTATAATCTAGATTAGACCCTCTTACCTAGCCAAGAATAATTCTATTTATATGGGTAAAATACCTACTCATTTTTCGGAGGATGTCAATTTCAATTGACACAAAAGTTTGTTCTTATCTCTGCAGCTACACTGACTCCTCGATGTATGGTAGAAGTTTCAACATGGAAGCAGATGATCTTAAGTCAAATTTTGTGAAAGGAGGTCACTTCGGGTGGGGTTTCAAACTTGGATGCTAATTAGTGCTGGTCAGGGAATTTAAATGAGTGAAATCAGCATGTTATAAAATAAGTAGGCAATGGGGATGGGCTTGGTGATCAAAAAAATGAAGGCCTCATTTTCAGCATGAATTGCTGCTACAAGAGCTATCTACTTGCTTCTAGATAAACATGTGTATTCAGTGTTTCAGTATCTTTAAATTTATTTCTGGATGTTTAGAATTTTAAAAGTGAAATCTCCCAATTTTAAAATTTTGGGACTCAATTCAATATTTCTGAGACACTATGCTTATCAAATATGCTGTCCCTGAGGGTCATTTCTGACATGCTGGCATCTAGTTAGTAAATTTGGTTAGGAAACAATCTCTTTTATAATATAGAGTTATAACATGGGAGAAAAGTCAACAAAATTTCGATGTGTTTGTAACTGAATTCCTTTGCTTAAGGATTCTTTTTCCTCTTCTATCAAAAAAATAATGAATTCTCTGAAGATTTCACACAAGAAAATAAATGTATTTTAAAAACTGTGTAACTATAATATTTCAAATTTAGTATTTTCTTTTAAGGCACTCTCTAAACATCAATGGCAAATGAGAATCAACCCCATTAAAGATTTTGCTTGCTATGTATGTCTCTTCTTATTGGTAAAATGTAATTTATTTACTTTATTTTTCTCCCCTTTCCTCACTTTGCCTCTAAGTATTTTCAAGACATATACCCATATTAAAGACTAATTAAGACTTTAGATTAAAAATGAAACATGCTGGATATATAATCCAGAACTTCATTCAATTTCATGTCAGTCACAATGAAAAGTCCCCAAACAACTAGACTATAAGTTCAAAACTACAGTTGGTCCCAACTCTTTTCAATTAGCACATAAAAGTTGAGCCTGCAGTTACCATGCCTGATACCCTCATGGTGAGTTCAGTGACAAGACACACAAACTGCTTGCTTTTCAGATTACTGTATTTTCTTTTAGATCTTGCAAGCCAAGAACCTTGAATGAATTTAGCTCACTTTTCTTTCTTTTTTTAAATCAGTTCTCTCAACTTTTTAAAATATCTATTTGTCTTCTCTGTACTTTCTTCCTCTGGTTTCCCTTCTGCTTTAGTTTTTGCTTAGGTTATTCAACCTCTAAGTGGTAATCTAGATTCTTTTAAAGTCTTAAGTCTCCCTTACTTGAGAAAAGCTTTCAGAATATTATTATCTTACTGTTTTGTATACCATAAAAAAGAAGTACTGACACCGTGGGAACATTCCAGTCATTAGTGCCATTGCCAGATTTTTACTTAGTTATTCAATAGCTAAAGCTGAAAGATACTCATTTCCCCTCTGAGTGCATTTTTGGACTAAAGTAGAATATTTGACATAAATATTTAGTTTGCCCCTTAAATTAGAGTTTATTTATTAAGTAAATGAGGTTGTTGCGTGCCTAACTTTCTTACGTTCACAGCACAACTAATATTTCAGATTTTCCTTCTTATTTTGCACAATTACTAATAATGTTTATGTATCTAACACGTACAGAGATATTCACATACATTCCCTGATTATAATCTTCGATATCTGTAGGTAGAAAAACAAAAAAGAAATCATCACCATAGGTGTTCTGAAGGGAAACTGAGGCACAGTGCTAAGAGGTACTGGACCAAGAGAAAATATGAATGTCACCAGAAAAGCAGACAATTAGCTACACAAATGCTGAATAAGTTCCTTGATGCTCCAACACCCTGGGGAAAAATTACAAATCCCATTGAATGAGGAGATAACAGTATCTTACCTTGATAAAAGCTATAGAATGATAGTTTTTTTCTTCATTTCTTGGCCCGAGGTATAGTTATCTAATAACCTCTCATATGTATTGCCATTGCCTGACATCCTCTCCTCATTCCCTCTTAGACATATGGCACAATCTTCCCAAAGCAAAACCAGAGGGATTTTAAAATTTTTGGTTTAATATCTATATCCGCCATATTAAATTTAAATTATTCCATTTTCTATCATACTAAACAATCTTTGTCACTACTATATGTCCCATTTTGGAATGTCTATTCATGTATTCATTTACAAAAATACCTCCTGACATTATTAGAATCAAAATAATGAAATATAGGACAATATCAAATCTCAAGCTTTAAGATTGATTTCCAATAATTCAGACATGTTAATAGTTGGTTACAGTGAAGTGTCAAGCTGACTTAAAAATGTAAACCAGGTGAAATGGAAATGGAGAAAGTAATCTATGCCTTGAAAAAAAAACAGTTTTACTGAGCTGCAAATTCTTCTTGGATTTTTCATGACAAATAAGTGTTAAACGTATTGGAGAAGGCACTTTTCTGAAGAAAATAATATGGAAAACAAACATGTCCGAAAGGATGTGCCATAAGCGGGTAATGCTGACGATGAACTCAGGCATCAGGAAGCCAGGTGTAAGTTGATGCCAGAATTGAAATTTAGCCAAATGCACACTTTCTCCTAAGAACAATGGATACCCTTTGGAACAATAGAGAAATGGTTCATTCTGAACTATGTAGTACACTTTTTTAAAAAGAGAGGGACAGTGATAGAGGAGAGAGAGAGAAATAATTTTTATTTAGTTTTTCATGTGTCTTTTGTTGCTCCAAGACTATCTTTCTTCCACACTATACTTTTGCCCCCTTTATCAAA
>PVKS010005691.1:0-32148 GCA_004027875.1 Aplodontia rufa
TCCTCCTCCTCCTCCTCCTCCTCCTCGGTCCCGTAAACACGAATGCAAACACTGTCCCTTCAGGGGAAGTGACTTCAGTTGGATGAGGCCGAGGGAGCTGAAAAGGGCCGGCCTCCATTATGGGACAGCTCATTATTAAAAACAAAACAAACACGACCGAATTCTAGACGGGGGAAAAAAAATCTCTGCTTTTAATTCCAAGAAACAAGTCAACTACGATACAGTCAGCCAGCCCTGGAAAGGATGAGGCGTTACTGTCCCTCTGGGACTTATTTTTCACTCGGTGAAATGGTCCTTCCACACTTATGAGTGCCTCCGAAAGCTGGATAAAGCTTGAAATCCCTACTCCCAAGTGCGCTGCAGTCTAGTGGGGGTAGGAGTGCTTGGGGGAGACCTAAGGATTTCTGAACATTGTAAAATGACGATGATAGACATGCATGTCTAGAGGGTGTAGGGACATAGAAACATTTTAAATCCTGCGGGAAACCAAGAAAGGCCTCCCAGAGCAGGCTGCATTAGAGTTTTGAAGACTGAGCAGGTTTTTAGCACAAAGAGAGGCAGGGGAAAGAGCTGATCCTGGATACGGCTATAAGAGGCAGGAGCCAGGTTGAGAGATCCAGTTACCCGTGGTGACAAGGAGTCAGATCCCCTGGAGTGTTTGCTAAGCTAGGGGATTTGATCTCTCTCTGAAAGCTTGGACAACCCTCTGAGGGTTTTCTGTGGGACCAGTGGCTTGATTAGATGTGTTCCAGGAAGATTTCAGAAGGCTTATCAAAGAAGGTCAACCTAAGAAGGGAGTGGAGTTCTGATAAATGGAAAAGACTCCGGAGATCAGAGAGGAAGAACTTTTAGGATTTGATGTCTGCTACAGGGAGGGGAGCAGACTTATAGGCTATCACCCATAAGGAAGTACCACACACTCTGTGGCTTAAATAACAGCTGTGGGTGCTGGAAGTGTGAGATTAAGCTCACTCACCCTGAAGGCTCTAGGGAAGGATCTCTTCCGATCTTTTCGTGGCACTCTGCTGTGCACTTCCACATTTCCCTTCTGTAAGAACACAAGTCCTGTTGGATTAGGAGCTCTCTCTGCTGCAGAATGACCTCATTTTAATTAATTACATCTGCCCTTATACGTTAGACTTCCATCACTGTGATAAAATACCTGAAATAATTAACTTTTTGGAAAGCTTCATTTGGGCTCATGGTTTGAGAGATCTCAGTCCATGGTCACTTGGCCCTGTTGCAGCACAATACCTCATGGCAGGGACATGTGGTATAAGGTGTGTTCACTTCATAGTGACGGAGAAGCAAAGAAACACAATTCTATCCAGTGACATTGAGCAGAACTGAGGACAGAGATGAGAAGAAACATCAGCTGTAAGTACTCCAAGAATCACTCTCAATGGAAACAAAAAAGATTAAAAAGTAGGAGAGGCTGGGTATAGCAACAAACGCCTGTAATTTAAGGTACTAGGGAGGCTGAGGCAGGAGGATCTTAACTAGAGGCCATCCTTGGAAACCTAGCAAGACCATCTCAAAATAAAGGACTGGGAGTGTAGGTCAGTGGTAGAATGCCACTGGGTTCAATTCACAATTGGGTGGGGATGGAGGGTGCAGAGAAAGAGAGATGAGGGGTGAATAGGCAAGTAAAAGTGAAATGTTTAAGAAAGGAGGGATTAGGGGCTGCGGCGGTGGCTCAGCGGTTTCAGTGCTTGCCTGGCAAGCACGAGGACCTGGGTTCAAACCCCAGCACCACGTACGCAACTAAGTGTTGGAGCAACGAAGGCCATGTGAAAAACTAAATAAAGCTGTTTCTCTCTTTCTCTGTCACTCTCACTGTCCTTCTCTCTTAAAAAAAAAAAAGAAAGAAAGGAGGGATTAATTTTGCTGAATGTATAAAGTCAGACAAAGTGAAGCTAGAAATGGCCAGTAATTTTATGTTTAACGTTCTGAGGAACCATCAGTCTTCCAAAGCCTACACCATTTTACACAACCACAAACAAGGTGTGAGGGTGCTGAATTCTTATTTGAGTTTTCATTGTGGCTTTGATTTCCTGAATGTTAAGTATCTTTTCACTTGATTATTGACCATTTGTGTGTCTTCTTTGAAGAAATACTTTGCCTACATTTCAAAATTTATTTTTAAAATTGTGGTTGTATATCCATAAAGTAAAATTTACCGTTTTGACCATTTGTAAGCACACAGCTCAGTGAAATTAAGTAGAGTCACCCTGTGGAACAATCAACATTCTTTGACCATTTTTACATTTTCTTTTTAAATTTCTCTTTTATGGTTGAATTGTCATATTCTGAATACAAGTCCCTTATCAAGTATATGATTTGCAAATATTTTCCCTCGTTCTGTGGGTTACTTTCTTGTTGGCATCCTAATATTCTTTAATAAATTCCTTTAATGCTCATACTAACTAGAATAATTTCTTTTCTTTTTTTTTTTCAGGGCTGAGGACTGAAGTCGGGGCCTTGCGAATGCTAGGCAAGCACTCTGCCACTGAGCTAAATCCCCAACCCCGTAACTAGAATAATTTCTGTTGTCAGTGGCTAAGATCACTGGTAGATGGGCTGGGGTCTGTTAAATATCATCCTTTTATATTGTTCTATGGCCTGTCTAATGTCATAACTTCTAACCAATATTGTCACAAAAACTTTTATTTTTTCCTAAAGCTTTTCCCATACTGTTTGAATCCCTGCCATATTTCATATTTTCTGGGCACCGACCTGCAGCATCAATGGCTGCACTAACACAATTACAGAGGGCTGGAGCAGTTGCTTGGTGGTTACAGCGCTTGCCTGGCAAGTGTGAGGACGTGGGTTCAAACCCCAGCACCTACATGCACAACTAAGTGTCAGAGCAATGAAAGTCATGTGAAAGACTAAATAAAAAATTGATTCTCTCTGTCTCTCTGTTTCCCCCTCTCTCTCTCACTGTCATTCTCTCTTAAAAAAAAAAAAAAATGTGAATAAGACAGGGGCTGGAGGCGTGGCTCAGCAGTTGGAGCAGTTGCCTGGCATGCATGAGGACCTGGATTTGAACCCCAGCACCACATACACAGCTAAGTGTCAGAGAAATAAAAACCAGATGAAAAACTAAGTAAAGCTGATTTTCTTTCTCTCTCTCTCCCTCTTTCCCTCTGTCTCTTAAAAAAAAAAAACCACACACACACACACACACACAATTTCAAGCAAGACCTCCAGCAGCCTTCCTATTTTTTTTTTATTTTCTTATTTCAGTCATGTGGGATCTTACAAATGCAATCAATTCCCTACCTAATCCTTGGCTCATCCTTAATGCCCAAAACTAGGCTTCGCAAAAACTCGGAGCACGATTGCATGTTAAATGGAATTGAATCTTGTGATTCCCCCTTTTCTTCCTTCCTTCCTTCTTGTGCAGAGAGTCGAATCCAGTCTCACACATGCGAGGCAAGAGCTCTGCCACTGAGCTATACTCCAGCCCCCTCTCCTTCATACTCCTGGGCTCAAGTAAGCCTCCTGCATCAGCTGTGCCTGAGTCCTTAATTTTATTTTTTATCCTAAAATAATATTTAGGAGAGTCCTTGATTCTCAACTTTTCTGTCAATGGCCACATTTGGAGGGTTAACAGCAGACAGTGGATTTCAGGACGAATCTTTAGTGTCCAATTTGTGACTGGAAGGATGGAATTCTTTTGGGAACTAACTTTTAGCAGTTTCTGAAATCATGAAGGGAGGGAGGGCAGTCCAGATAAAGATCTCAGGACCCAGGAAGGAGCTACATAGTATTATCTCTAATATCACAGTCTAAGATGAAATCCTTTCCTGGTAGGTCTTTCTGGTGGAATAGACTTTGTGACTGTCACTGTTTAATGATTTGAATCTGGCCCTTCTTTGTGGGCTTCTTCTTCTTCCTCTTCTTTTTTTTTATTAGAGAGAGGGACAGTTAAGAGAAAGAGAGAATCAATTTTATTTAGTTTTTCATGTGGCCTTCATTTCTCCGAGACTTTGTTATGTACGTGGTTCTGGGGCTCAAACTCAAAAGCCGGGCAAGCACTGTAAACCATCGAGCCACCGCTCCAGGCCCTGTGGGCCACTTGTAATGCCACCTACTTGCTCCTACACCTGCACAGCAATCTGTAGTTTAAAGTTAAGGACTAATAGAAAAATACCTTCGTGAACCAGCTGGAGAGAGCCTATGTTCATTCAGCCACAAATTCAGCCGGTGTTTACCGCGCACACCGGTTGTACACACCACCACCCTGGCACAAGGGGAATCGAGATACGCTTCCGATAATAAGGAGTTGGATGACTAATGGGGGTGAGGGTCAAGACAATCACAAGTAACTATAAGCCTTTCTATAAAAGAGACATTAAGTCCTGGAATGCGCTTGCCTGGCAAGCACAGCTACGCAAGTTCGAACCCCAGCACCATGTACACAACAGTCTCAGAGCAACGAAGGCCACATGAAAAACTAAATAAAATTGATTCTCTCTTAAAAAAAAAAAAGGAGCGACATTAAAAAATGTTTTGAAGATTCAAGGGAAGAAGAAATCACTTTTTAAAATAACAATTATGTTTTTGAGGTACAAGGAAGGAACCCAGAATCTCGTTCATGCTAAAAAATTGCTCTATCATTAAACCACAATACAGTCCCAACCATTTTCTTGTTTGTTTCGTTTTTTTAAGTAGTAGGAAAGGCTTCTTGGAGAAGATAGGAATAATGGGGAGCTTTGGTGCGCATTGAAAGGAGCTGTGACCTGGAGGAAAAGCCTGGTGGTCTGAGGATTGCCGATCACACGTTGCCCAATGTACACAATTAATCAGATTTCCCAACACCATAAGTCACTAGGATGCTCCTTTTAAGTGCTGGCTTTAGTACCTGACCTCTTCCTGTGCCCTAGGATTTTTAACTGGCTCCCTCAGTCCCAGCTAATCTGCATTTTCTTGCATTCCTGACCTCTGCCCCTCCTGAGCCTGGTGCAGCCTCCTCTTCATCCTCCCTAGTCCAAACACTGGCCATCTTTGATCATGAAGCTCAGCCTGAATCCCATGCCCTTCATTTTACTGAGCGCCCCTCCAGCCTCCAGGGCGCTCTGGTTATTTGGATATGTGACTCATCTCATTAGCTTGCCTACTCCTTAAGGAGTCAGTGGCTCCTTAACAGCTGGATTCCCAGCCACGTGGTTAGCATAAACTCAGAATTGTTTTATAAATTACTATGGATGAATGTCCCCCACAGGCCCACCTGTTAAAAGGCTTGGTCCTCAGTCTGGCACTATTGGGAGGGGATGGAATCATTAAGAGGTCCTCAGGTCATTGGGGGCATGACATTGATGGGGACAGTGGGACCCCAGCCCCTTCCTCTTCCTCTTTTCACTTCCCAGCCATGAGGTGAACAGGTTTGCACTGCTACACGCCCCCACCATGATGAACCACTTCAGACCCAAAACAATGAGGTCATTGATCATGGACTGAAAAGTATGAGCTAAAATAAATTCTTTATCATTGATTATCTGAGGTATTTGCTACAGTAATAGAAAACTGAGAGACACATAAACTTATAAAATGAAATAATGACATTTAACAGAAAAAACCAGCAGAAAACAAGTTGTATTGACTATTGTTATAATGTTATATAGAAATGGAAGTCAGTCTAAACAAAGCAGTATTAATAATTCAAATAAAGAACTCACAGAATCTCAGCCGGGCACGAATTTACACCTACAATCCCAGTGGCTCAGGAGGCTGAGAGAGGAGGATCACAAGTTCAAAGCCAGCCTCAGCAACTTAGCGAGGCCCTAAGCAATTTAGTGAAACCCTGTCTCAAAATCAAGAGATAAAAAGGGCTGTGGATGTGACTCAGTGGTTAAGTACCTCTGGATTCAATCCCTGGTGCCACTCCCCCCAACCAAAAAAAAAAAAACCCTCACAGAATTTCTTTACTCTGCATGTGTCCCATCAAATTCATATGTTCAGGTTTTTTTGTTTGTTTGTTTTTTGTGCAGTACAGGAAATTGGACCCAGGGCCTCTTGTATGCTAGGCAAGTGTTCCACCACAGAGCTATATCTTCAGCCCCATTTGTTGAAATTTAATTGCCAATGTGATAGCACTAAGAGATGGAATCTTTAAGAGTGTGTAGGTCATGAGGTCAGTTTACAAATGGATTAATGCCCTTAGACAAGGACTTGGGGGACTAGCTAGCTCTTTTTGCCCTTCTGTTCCTTCTGTCCTGGGAGGATTCAAGGGTCTAGGTGCCATCTTGGAAGCAGAGAGCTGCCCTCCCCAGGTACCAGCCCCGCCTGCACCCTGATCTGAGACTTTCTGCCCTTCAGGTCTATGAGAAATGATTTTTCAATTCCAGTCATGCATTGCTTAGCAGCAAGAACACATTCTGAGAAAAGCTCTGTTGGACAATTTCATCATTGTACCAATATCTTTAGAATTCACCCACACAAACATAGACAACACAGCCTACCTACAGCTAATGCGTGGCCTCTTCAAGGCAGCATCAGCAGGAGATCTTGTAGACTTGAGGCCAAGATGAACACAAGATTAAGTCAAGCACAGGAGAAAAATGATTTGATCAAGAGACTCAGTGAACCTGAGACGTATGAGGTTGCTGTCCCAGTAATAGCATGCCATCTTACCATAAGCCTTTTTTATAAGCGGAAGGAGGATGCTCTAAAATAATGATAAAGAGTATAGAACAATAAATATATCAAGCAATAACACAGTAGCTGATCAGCATTGTCAAACAGTAGGTACTGTCCATCACCATACCTGCTATATTTTAATATGACTGGCAGCGCAGTGGGTTTGTTACTCCAGCATTACCACCAATGCAGGAGCAAAGCATTGTGATATGATGTGACATCAGCTCTGATGTCAGCAGGCATTTGATGTCAGCTCCATTATAATCTTATGGGACCACCACCATACATGTGGTTTATCACTGACCAAAACAGCACATATGGAACATGGCTGTGTTTATAAACTACCCAGGCTCAGGCATGTTATTATAGTAGCACAAAGGGACTAGGCTTCTCATCCTGAGAATGTTTTGGGTACAAACTAAAGGAAGAATAGGGAAACATGCCTCCTTCTGCATCATCACAAAGGGCATAAAGGCTGGCACTTTTTCTGCAGCCCCTTAATCCTTCTGCAGGCGAACAATAAAAACAAACAAACAAACAAAAAAATCATGACTGTAGTCCAGGGGCTAAGAAATTGAAAAGAGATGAACGATTAATTTTAGATTGAATATGGAGTCAGTTCAGGAGCATGGGTACTAACAATATTTTAATACAATTGGGAAGTTCCATTAGAGTAATAACTCAGTCCCTTGTAATGCTTTTTTTGTTTTGTTTTGTTTTTGCTTTAGAGAGAGAGAGGAAGAGAGAAAGAGTTTTTTTTTTAATTTTTCATGTTGTCTTCGTTGCTCTGAGACTTCGTTGTGTACGTGGTGCTGGGGTTTGAACTCGTTTCCTCGTGCACGCCAGGCAAGCACCATAACTACTCAGCCAGCACTCCAGCCCCAATACTTTAAAAAAAAAAATAGAGAGAGGGACAGTGAGAGTGAAAGAATCAATTTTGTTTAGTTTTTCATGTGTCTTTTGTTGTTCCGACACTTTGTTGTGTACCTGGTGCTGGAGTTCAAACCTGTGTCCTCATGCACGCCAGGCAAGCACCACAACCACTGGGCCACAGCTCCAACCCTATAAGGCTTTCTTGAAATAATGATGTATTGCTCTTTCTGGGCTAATCCTTTAGCCTCAGAAAAATGTTCCTGACTCTCTGTAGATGTCACTCAATAGAAGCTTCAGGCCACCTAGGAGAACCATAAACTCTTTCAAAACTAAATGTGAAGAAAGGACATTAGAAAGCCAAGACAGAAAGAGAACTCCCAGGGACAGTGGCAGGGTTTATAGTCCAAGCTACTCTGGATGCTGAGGAGGGAGGATCAAGGGAGCCCAGAGGTTGAACAGGGATCTGAGCAACAGAGCAAGACCCTGCCTCAAACAAAAACAAAACAACAACAGAAAACTCTTTCTGGGGACCTACTCATTTTTCTCGCCAAAAAATATCTTATAAATTTGCTTATTTTTCATATGTGTCTGGATTTTGAAGTTTCAAACCAAAAACCTTACTCAAGCCTGCTGTGGTGGTACATGCCTGTAATTCCAGTGGTTTGGGAAGCTGAGGCAGGAGGATCGTGAGTTCAGTGCCAGCCTCAGCAATTTAGCAAGGTCTAAGCAACTTAAGGAGACACTGTCTCAAACTAATAAATAAAAAGGGCTGGGGGTGTGGCTAAGAGGTTAAGTGCCCCTGGGGTCAATGCCCAGTACAAAAAAACAACAAAACAAAAAAACTTACTCAAATAAACCAACATAAAACAAAACTGGCAAAGTACTAATAAAATTGTACTTCTTTGGACCATGGATACTGAATGTTCAGTGAATTCTTGCACCACAGATGAAAAAACAAACAAACAAAAAAAAAACTCTTAGAGAGGGGCTGCAGCGGTGGCTGGGCGGTTACGGCCCTTACCCGGCATGCACAAGTACACGGGTTCAAACCCCAGCACCCACGTGCACAGACAGCTAAGTGTCAGAGCAACCAAAGCCTTGTGAAAAAACTAAATGAAAATTGATTCTCTTTGCAAAAAAAAAAAAAATATGACTCATAGAAGTGTTTCTTTCAAAATGTCACTTTAAGCCAGGCATGGTGGCACCCACCTCTAATCCCAGTGACTCAGGAGGCTGAAGCAGGAGGATCACAAGTTCAAAGACAACCTCAGCAACTTAGCAACGCTGTCTCAAAATTTAAAAAATCAAAAGGGCGGGGGATGAGGTTTAGTGATTAAGTGCCCCAGCGTTTGATACTGGGTACAAAACGTAAAAACTATTCTGTTATCCAACATATGGAGAAAATGTGTCAACTGAGTTATTGTCTCATTTTTCATAACTGATTTCAATGTCTCTAACATCCAAAAAGGCTTTATTTGACACGTAGAGGTTTTTTTGTTTTTATTTTTATTTTATTTTAATTATTTATTTTGCAGTACTAGGGGTTGAACCCAGGAACATTCTACCTCTGCGATACATCCTCAGCCCTTTTCTAGTTTATTTTGAGACAGGGCCTCACCATGTTGCCTAGGCTGACCTTGAATTTGTGATCCTACAGCCTCAGTCTCGTGAGTGGCTGGGACTACCATGCTTGGCCAACCGAGTTGTTGTTTGGTACCAGAGATTGAACCCAGAGGCACTTAGCCACCAAGCCTCATCCCCCAGGCCTTTTTATTTTTTTATTTTGAGATGGTGTCACTAAGTTACTCAGGGCCTCATTAAGTCAATGAAGCTGACTTTGCAAACTGCTGGGACTACATGTGTGCACCACAGCGCCCGGCTGTTGCTGTTTATAATAAACTTTTTGGGGAAGTGCTGGGGATTAAATCCAGGGCTTTATTACATGCTATGCTTGCAGTGGGGGGCAGGGGGGACTTTAAATAAATATACCTCACAAACAGAAAAGTGCACAAGTACTAAGGCTATAACAGCTCAGCGAATTATCATAAAAAAAAAAAGAAAAGAAAAACATAACAGGGCAAATGCTATCCAGAGCAAGAAGTAGGACTCTACCATCACTCCAGATGACCTCTCCCAAGTGCAGCTAAGTATATTTTTCATGGAAATGTTACTGATGTTAGTAAGTGCCCAGATTGGCCACAAAAGCCATGAAATATACTTGGACTCTAGCAAAATGGCATCATATCAACATCGCTGCTTCCATGGGGAAATGTATTCTCACTTCCGAACAGGCAGGGCGCCTTGTCTGGATTCATCATCCTCGAATGTCAAGGACCCAGGTGAGCGGGACAACTGTGGAGGAAGAAGGAGCTATGCCAGGATCCCAGTACAACCAACCCTGGGTTCAACCAACTGTAGGCTGAACATTTTTTTTTTCTTTATAAGATAGGGATCTCACTGAGCTCAAGAGATCATGCCTACTCAGCCTCCAGAGTAGTACTTGGGGACTGCTGATGTACACCACCCTGCACCCAACTCAGTTTGGAAAAAAAAAATTTTTTTTCAGTACTGGGTATTGAACCCAAGGGCACTCTACCACTCAGCTACCTTGTTAGCCCTTTTAATTGTTTATTTTAAGACAGGGTCTCAAAAAGTTGTCCAGGCTGGCCTTGACCTTGTGATCCTCCTGTTTTAGCCTCCTAAGTAGCTTAGATTACAGGCCTGCTTCGTGGTAGAAAAAAACATGTTAATCGCATCTGCATTAAACATGAATAGACTTTTTAAAATTGTCATTATTTCCCAATCTATACAGTATAGCAACTATTACCATAGCTTTTACAATACATTATTAAAACTAACTTAGAGATTATTTAAAGTACGAGGAGGATGTAGATGTACGTATGTTATATGCAAATAATGTGCTTTTCTTTTTTTAGAGAGAGAGGAAGAGAGAGAAAGAGAGAATCAGTCCTATTCAGTTTTTCATGTGGTTTTCATTGCTATGACACTTAGTTGTGTACATGGTGCTGGGGTTTGAACCCAAGTCCTCAAGCATGCCAGGCAAGCTCGATACCGCTGAGCCACCGCTCCAGCCTCTACTGTGCTGTTTTATATAAGAAACTTGAACATCCTTAGATTTAGGTATCCACAGAGTAGGGGTAGAAAGGTCTGGGGCCAATCTCCTGATGGTACCAAAGGATGACTGTAATCAGTTCCCAGTCTACACCAGTTTTAGAATCTAAACAAGATAAAGTGGCACTTTAGTGGGACACAAGCCAAATGTTCTGATTTATGGAAAAGAAGCTAGGTAGAGGTCCTGAGGCCTGGTACTAGCGGCCGGAGATCTGTTCATATTACTGTGATTTGCAAATTGCATCTCTCTGTGTAATTCAAGAGAATTGAGATGTGTATTTAGATATCCAGCATGGATGAAGAATGCTAAAGGAGGTGGAATATAATTGCTACTTTTGTTACAATAATATGTAGATTTTATCTTCAGAACCTGATTCCAATTAAAGGCAAGCATTTTCATTTTAACAGTTTAACACTGAAAAGGTAACTTGGGCCAGGCATGGTGGCACACACCTGTGATCCCAACTATTCAGGAGTCTGAGGGTTGCAAGTTTGAGGACAGCTTAAGCAATTTAGTGAGACTTTGTCCAAAAATAAAAAATAAAAAGGGCTGGGGATATGTAGCTCAGAGGTAGAGTGCTACTAGGTTCAATCCCTAACGTTGGGGAAAAAACAAAAACAAAAACCTCGGCCCAAGGGTGTATCTAACTATGACTATTCAGTGATGTTTTCTTATATTTACAAAAGTTTTCCAGAACATAAAAATCACCTTACCAAAACATAGACTTAAATGATTAAACCTGAGGGAGGCCTAGCTATCTATTTAACAACAATCCCATGTATTTTTTTACTTTTAATACAATACAGGAAACCTTGGCTTGGTTTAAGAAATACTAAAGAGCCAAGTATTCAGTAAAAAATGTTCTCATAGGGGCTGGAGGGGTAGCTCAGCAGTTACAGTGCTTGCCTGGCATGCATGAATACACGAGTTCGAACCCCAGCACCACCTATACAACAAAGCTTGGGAGCAATGGAAGCCACAAGAGAAAATGAATAAAAAAGCGATTCTTTCTCAAACTGTCCCTCTCCCTTTAAAAAAAAAAAAAGAAAGAAAAAGAAAAATGTTATTATAAGTGTTAGGTTTTTAATCAAACCAGGGCCTCACGCACGCTATCACTGAGCTACACCCCCAGCCTTATGATGGTTAAGTTTTTTGGATGAATCGTCCAGAGGCTTCGAGGGGCATCTCTTTTTATGTATTTATTTTACTAGGAATTGAACCCAGGGACACTTAACCACTGAACCACATCCCCAGCCCTTTTATTTTATTTTATTTTATTTATTTTTTAAAGAGAGAGGGACAGTGAGAGAGACAGAGAAAGGAAGAAACAACTTTAGTTTTTCACATGGCCTTAGTTGCTCCAACACTCAGTTGTGTACGTGGTGCTGGGGTTTGAACCCAGGTCCTCGCGCTTGCCAGGCAAGCGCCGAAACCACTGAGCCACCACTCCAGCCCCTTTATTTTTTATTTTGAGATAGGGATTCACTAAGTTACTCAAGGCATCATCAAGTTGCCAATGCTGACTTTGAAATTGTGATCCTCCTGCCTCAGCCTCCCAAGTCGCTGGGATTATAGGCATGCACCACCCACCCAGCTAACTTAATGAGTGTTTAATCAATTGTGCATAGAAACAGAAATAGAAATTAGTATAACCAACCAGTGTTACTGTTAAGAAACTTTGTGGTATGTTTCAAGAACCTTAAGGGTAGGGCTGGAGCAGTGGCTCAGCAGCTGGAATGCTTGCCTAGCATGCACAAGGACCCAGGTTCAAACCCCAGCACCACATACACAAGTGTCAGGGAAACAAAGGCCAGATGGAAAAAAAAAAAAAAACAATTTATTCTCTCTTTCTCTATCTAAAAAAAAAAAAAAAAGTTATTTCATTCATTCTCATTAAAAATAATAATAATAAAGAAACTTAAGGGCTTCAGTAGCTCACTGGTAGAGCATTTGCCCAGCATGCTTGGAGCCCCAAGTTCAACCCTCAGTACCGAAAAGAAAAAAAAAATCCTTAGAAACGTTTCCATCTTCTGCTCCATTCATTCCACTTCAGAAATCTCCCCTGAGGCACTGTCAGGTGTGGTGACAAACGGACATCAAGCTACCACCTGTGGGTCTGAAGGCCTGCTCTCCACTTCCTAATTGTGCAAACTGGAACAAAATATATAACCATCACTCTGCACCTCAGTTTCCCTATCTGCTAAATGATCTTAACAGCACACTGCTTATAAGGAAAGACACATTAAGAACTTGAAACGGTGCTTGTTATGACAATCCAACAAATCTTAAGCATTATTACCTATTGTGACAAAAACAGCCATCACTAGATTATATATAATAGGGAAAAATTTTTTCAAAATAAGCTAAATGACCAGAAATAGGAGGATGAATACATATACTCTTGTATATTCCTCCTACCTATCTTGGGAGACACTGTGGTTACAAAAGCAGATGCTGGAACCTGGGTGCTAGCCTGCCTATGACCAGCTATGTGGCCTGGCATGATTTTCTTCACATTGTGGGCCTCAGTTTCTTCATCTGAAGATGGGGAAGAATATCCATGTCAGAGAGGTAACTGGATGGTGTACATAAAACACTTGTGCTGTATTTTGGATCTGGAATGTCCCCAAGGCTCATGTGTTGAAGGCTTAGGCCCCAGCTATGGCACCATTGGCAGGTGGTAGAACCTTTAGGAGGTGGGGCCTGGTGGAAGGAAGTTAGACCGCTGGTAGCATGCTCTGGTAGGGGATATTGGAACCCCCAATTCCCGTTTGTCTCTCTCGTTCCTTCCTGGCTGTGTCGATGTGAAGAGGACTCCTCCACCACACACGCCGTCATGATGCACTGTCTCACCACAGCCCCAAAGCAACAGGGTCAAGCAGCTGTGGACAGAAACCTCTGAGATTGTGAATCAAAATCTTTAAAGTTTTTATTATTTACCTCAAGCTATTTGTTACAGTTATGGAAAACTGACTAATACAACTTGCAACAGTTCTCAGGTTAATCAGAGTTAGTGTCTCCATTTAGAATTGAAGTTCTATAGTCTGCCTGCCAGGTGATCCATTCCACACAAAGCCTGCCAGTCAGCACCTGAGGAAATAACATTCCCTGGTACAAAAACAAAACCTAAACAAGACCCAAATTCCGCCTTTGAATTAGTAGACAAAATGGTAGATAAAGTCGTGGACCTGGATGCTGTGTGTGCTCGATTACCTAGTGAAGGAACCAGAAAGAGCTGTTCCACAGGCAGCGTTAGAATGGGCTACTCTGGTTAAAAGAAAAAAGGAGATAAAAAGAGAGCCCCCCACGGCCCCAACAAAAACACCTACCATAGCAACAAACAAGCCCTGGCAAGAGACAGAAATGAGTTTGCTAATCTCCAGTCTGTGGCTACTTTCTTCTTTTCCTTGCTGGTCCCTTCTACCTACTATTCAAGTTGGATTTTTCATAAAATATAGGAAAGGGGAAGGGGAAGACAGATTTATGTATCCATTTAGGGGAAAAGATGTGCAATAACAATTTCAAAGAAAGAACCAGGAGCTTCTCCCAAATTAGTCCACCTTGCCCTCCGCCCTCCGTGGGGCTGTGGAAGCAGCTGGGTGTGGTCTGTTCTCCCAGAGCCAGTGTGCAAGCTGCCTTGGGAACTCAGAGGGTATTGAGTTGTTTCTCTGACCCAGTAACCTCAATTCTTGGACAGGATAAGGATCAGTGGTCACCAGGCCATTCTTCCACCCATCCCTGTTCTACTGAACTAAGCTCCCCTTCCCCAAGGACCCTACCCTCAAAAGCCACACCCCAGAATATAGAGACACCACCAGGGCTATCCGCAGATGGCAGCTGTGGAACTCTGGTGGGCATGGCCTCTGAGTAAAAAGGAGGACTCACACTGGAAGCCAGTGTTCCCTGAATACCCCTGGACAGAAGGGGGAAGACTTGGGCCACCTGCCAGGGCTCCCATTCCCCTGCCCCTCCCAGCCATCTGGTGACAGCTCAGACAATGGTTCTCCTTGGTTTATTGCCTGTGTTGAACGTGGGAAGAGAGCTGCTTTTCTCAGGTCTTGTCACTGTCTTTCCTGTCATAGATCCAACACAGTTTCTGGGCCTTAAGGTCACTGCTGCCTTATAGGGGTTTTTCCATTTTCTTTTGGTAATGGACCAGCATTAATTAATATTTATGCTGTTCCCCCAGTGTGCCCAGACAGACTATCCAGAGATACAATAGCTATTCAAGTCGAGGGGCTACTGAAAGGGGCCTTATTTCTAAGATACCACCAATTGCTCCTGTTTCTTGTTAAAAATGCTCTTGAGTGGGGCTGGAATGGTGGCTCAGCAGTAGAGCATTTGCCTGGCATGCACAAGGACCCAGGTTCAAACCCCAACACTACATACACTGTTAAGTGTCAGAAAAACAGAAACCAGATGAAAAAAATGAATAGAATTGATTCTCTCTCTCAAAAAAATTATATATATATATATACACACACACACATATATATTAATTAAATTATATTATATTATATTATTATATTTTCTTGAGAAAATAGAACCATCCAGGGATGAGCACAGGTGAAGAATCATATATCTTGAGGTCCCTCATTCTTGTCCTTTGGCCCCAAAGGAGAAGCCTGAGTATCAGTGATATATGAAAAGAATCTGACTGTTTGGGCATTCTGGAAATGTAATCAGTGCCCAGCAGCCCGTGAAGCACTGGAAGATCCATGGAGGGAGAAAACTTGCAGATACCACAGGACTATAGCAGCAGACGGAGGCTGCTGGTCAATATTTGCCCTGAAGCCCCTGTGCAGAGGCTGCCTCATCCATGATTTCCCTCTCTGCCATCTCAGTTAATGGCAGTCAACCATAGTCTTAAAATATTAAATGGAAAATTTCAGAAATAAATCCTAAATTTAAAATAATATTATTATATATTGTTATAATTCTTTTATTAGTAGTATTAGTTCTTGTTCATCTCCTACTGTCAAACTTACAAATTAAACTTTATCATAGGTATGTATATATAAGAAAAAAATCATAGACTATTATAGGGTTAGGTATTGTGAGAAATAGCAAGTCTGGTGGTCCATTTTCAGAATATAGGATTCAGCCTTAATTGGATCCAATTATAGTGATTTTAATTAAAGCCCTTCCCCTTCCCCGCCTCAATTTTAAAACCAGCCAGTCACGACCATCGTGGCCCTGAGCTCCTCCAATCAGAGTGAAGGGCAGGCTGTCAGGTTAGAGATTTAAACAGGTGGGCTGCGCATGCTCAGGTGCTTGCTAAGCCAGGTTCCGGAGCATACCTTTCTGCCTTTCCCACCACTCATGAACAAGCACCTCAGTATGTCGAAAACTTTTATTGCTAACAGGTACTGTCAGTGGTTTTAGGCACAGCACTGGGGTGGCAGAGGGTGGCTGGTAATCTATCCCCCAAAAGAAAAGGAAAGATAACTGCATGTAAAATTGAGCCGCAACAGAAAACGAAGCAGATTGGAAAGCACGTGAGCGCTCTTCATGATGCAGGGTCCCCAGGTCAAGCTACTGCTTGAGTTTAAGCTCTGCATTCAGGGCCAGGGGTGACAGGGCTTAGTGGTGCATAGCCTGTGGAAGGCCCCGGGTCCCATCCCCAGCACTGATGAGGGTGGGGACAACAACAGATAAACAAACCACCACCACCAACAACAAAAATTCACAAAACTATGTTTTACACTTGTGGGGACAAGGCAGAAGTGGTAGGGATTGCCCCCAGTGAGAACGCCATCCTTGGAGGGTCCCCAGTAGGGTCTGCATCTGGATATATTTAGGACCTTAACACATCCAAATCCCCACACTGGAACCTGCCCCCAGGGCTTTACAGAGAGGCTTTGCCACTGATTTCAAAATCGCCCTCCCACACACTCTGCAAGGACTGGGTGTCCTTTTCAAGTTGGTTCCTGAGACTGGTGTCCAGAGGCAGATCTGAGGACTGTGAAGGCAGAGCCGGCCCTTGGGCTCCTTGTGGTTTCTAGGTCAACAGTCTGAAGAATTTCAGTGCAGTTCTGTTTACATGAGAGCTGCAAAACACGGAGTGTACTTCCCCTCACAGCTGGTCTAGTACGGGACTAGAAAGCACAGCTGAGAGTGGCAAACACACCTGCTAGTTAAAGACCTATGCAGGAGGAACCCTGACCCTGAGAAGCCAGGCAGCACTGGAGAGGGGATTAAAGGTTAATGTCCCCGCAGATGCTCTTGAGGTGAGGTGACTCCTAGCTACAAGACTCCCCAGGAAGTGGACCCCAGCCTAGGGATCTGATGCACCTTCTATCTTTTTTGGTGAATCCTTTTAACATCCCTGGACACCCAAATATCGTGCTCATTGAATGTGGGTAAGGGTGCTGAATGTGCCTTGCTTGAAAATTGAAGTAGACAAAATTGAAGAAATGCAAGGGATTATGAATACCAACCAAACTGGGGTTCCTTCTATTTTTCCTACTTAGGCAGGACTCAAGAGTACAAAGGATACCAGGCTTTCTGTTCCTACCTATGGGAGCCTTTCCATCCTTTTTTTTTTTTTTTGAATCAGGGATTAAACCCAGGGGTGCTTAACCACTGAGCCACATCTCCAGCCCTTTTTATTTTTTTTTTTTAAATTTGAGACAGGGTCTTGCAAAGTTGCATAGGTCCTCACTAAATTGTTTTGTTTTTTTTTTTCCAGGGCAGAGGACCAAACTCAGGGCCTTGCACGTGCTAGGCAAATGCTCTGCCACTGAGCTAAATCCCCAACCCCTCAATAAATTGTTGAGGCTGGCTTTGAACTTGCAATCCTTCTGTCTCAGTCTCCTGAGCTGCTGGGATTCCCCAATTTCATCACTTTTTTCCCATTGCATTAGACCCTTGGTTGCAGGACCTCAGTTTTCCTAGGAGCTTCCACAAAACGGAGCTGGTAAAGAAATGACTCCACTCTCGTCAATCTTAGAAAGAGTTCACACTGGACCTTCTGCTGGATACTTCTCATCTAGGATGTGGATAAGGTTTCATTTCCACCCTTTGCCCCTCTTCCTACTCCAGGCCTGGGCTTGCAGGCTGTGCTTCTGAACTTAGAGAACACTTAAATGTTCTCTGTTAGAAGCCTCTGGAATGGGCTGGAGCAGTGGCTCAGTGGTTTCAGTGCTGCCTCACATGCACAGGGACGCTAATTTGAACCCCAGCACCACCTACACAACGAAACTTCAGAGCAATGAAAGCAAAATGAAAAACTAAATAAACTTTATTCTCTGTTTCTCTCTCTCTCTCTCTAAATAAAAGAATCCTCTGGAACAGTCATCTGGAAACTTCCATCAGAAAGTGGGGTGGTTCATCTGAGAGGGATAGGGAGACTCCAGGCCACCATGCTCAATGAGTTTCAGGGGAGGAAAATAAGTGGAGAGATGAGAACTGGAGGTGGCCACTAGTAGCCACCAGACACATGCAGACCTGAGATGAGGGTCGAGCTCTTTGTCCTCTGAGTTCTGGTCTTGGCACATCCATGGGACATTGTGCTTCTCATAAAATATCATGAAAAGTTTAGATAAACAAAGTCCAGATAGATGGGTATTTGCTTATGATGTAATCAACTTGAAAGTATTGCCTCCTGAGAAAGTACGAAGCATATTTTTCAAATTGTAGGTTAGGCTTATGGGTTTTTTGTTTTTGTTTTTGTTTCTGGTACTGGGGAGGGAACCCAGGGCTTCATGAACACTTGGCCCTTGCTTTACCACCAAGCTACACCTCCAGCCCCTCATCTATCATTATTTTTTTTTTAAAGAGAAAATGGGAGAGAGAATTGATTTTATTTAGTTTTTCATGTGACTTTCGGTGCTCTGACACTTGGTTGTATACGTGTTGCTGGGGATTGAACCCATGCCATTGCACATGGAGCCACCCTGCAGCCCCATCATCTATCATTCTTAAGTGAATCTCCAACAGAGATAAGCATGATCAACAATGAGCTTAAGGGTCATTTCAAACCATAGGAATATTTGTGAATCCCTGGGAGGGAGATTTCTGTTAGATCAAGAGTCACAGACTAGGTAGGAACTGGAAAGGAATTTGAAAACATTGCTTTATGGACAGATCACAAACCAGTGGCCCAAGGGGACATACTTATCCAGAGAGTGACTTTCAGCAAAGTTGGTCCAATTTAAAAGTATGATTGAGTGCTGATAGTGAGGTAGGGTACAAGCAATAAAAAAATAGGTAGAGGGGCTGGAGTGGTGGTTATGGCGCCTGCCTGGCATACACAAGTGCACGGGTTCAAACCCCAGTACCACATACACAACTAAGTGTGAGAGCAATGAAAGCCATGTGAAAAACTCAATAAAAACTGATTATCTTTCTCTCTGTCCTTCTCTCTTTAAAAAAAGATAGAAAAGAAATAAAAGGAAGGACAAGAAAATATAATTTTAATCTGAAGTTCTACCTGCCTTTCAGGTCTGTCACTTCCTACATTAGTTCTTCTCCGTCTTGTCACTCCCAAATTCATGGGATGTCTAGCAATTTTAGAGTTATTGAAAATTTTCCCATTTATGAAAATTACTGTGTGCACTGTTAATTAGTCCATGCAATAAGTAGATTAGACAAAGAGAGATACAAAATTTTAAGAAATGTATAATTTAGGGGACTTTCCAAAGTTATCTACTGACCACATCAGGCTAAGGATCCTGAGAACAGTCTAGACTACCACAAACCATCTTGTGATCACCAGACTGATGTCATCTATACGGAACTTCCCATGCCCACCCCTCACCACCCCCTCCTTTAATCTCAAAGAGCCTGAGAACCCCAAAAGCCTCTCTCTCTCCAGGTGGCAGCAATCTCCTTTTATGTGTATTCTCTGCTTTCCTAAATAAATCTCTGTGCTTCTCCAATTGACACATCCCTTAAAATCATATCTGCAATGTCTGCCAAGGACCCCACTTGTCCTGAGTTGAGCTCCCTGTCTCTGGGATCTTCTACGACCTCCTTTGGTGACAGTAGTTATAATAAGTGACTTAGTATTTACTGTGTATATGTTGTGTGCTGAGCACTGTATAAAGGACTTTTATTCTTTTTTAAAGAGAGAGGGACAGTGAGAGAGAGAAAGAGAGAAACAACTTTATTTAGTTTTTCACATGGCCTCAGTTGCTCCAACACTCAGTTGTGTACATGGTGCTGGGGTTTGAACCCGGGTCCTCGTGCTTGCCAGGCAAGCGCCGAAACCTCTGAGCCACCGCTCCAGCCCCAAGGACTTTTATTCTTTATCACATTTAAGCCTTACAATAGTCTGGGAAATAGGTCAGCATCCCCATTACTTAGGTGAGGAAAGTAAAATTTGGAAGACACGCTCACTTGCCTAGTACTACACCAGTGAAACGGCAGGGGTAACACTTGAATCCAGGTTCCTCTGAATCAAAGCTCTTGCTCTTAAGTGAGTGTTCGCTGCCCACCTGAGTGGCAGGACTGAGCTCACTTTCCCTGAACTGGCCCCTTCCTCAGATTTGCCTCCTTTCACAGATAAAGGAACCAGAGCACAGAGAAGTTAAATAATTTGTACAAAAGTACACAGTAATCATTAGGATGGCACGACATTGTGATTTATAATACAAAATACATATTTGGTCTTGTCTCTGTTTCCTTTGCACACAAGTTCCTGAAACCTTGGAACCTACAAAGTGATAATGCATCTCTTTTTATGTTAATGAGACAGGTAATGGCTCAGGGCTGGGCATAGCCTCAGGAGGAGGTCTGCTCTCAGCAGAAAGAGGGTTGGGACTTTCACCACCCCACCCCCTCCACTGCCCAGCAAGTCCCCCTCCTGCAGGGGGCAGAGAGGGTCTGGAGATTGATTCAATACAGGGAGAGGACTTGGAGGCTCCGGGACCCTTCCCCCACTCGTCACCCTATGCACCCCTCCCTCTGGTTGATCATCTGTATCCTCTCTAATATCCTTCATGGTAAACAGTGGACATGATTTAGAGTTTCCCTGAGTTCTGTGAGCCATTCTAACAAATGAGTGAACCCGAGGAGGGGATCCTGGGAGCTTTCAGTTCATAGCACAAAGTTAGGCAAGATTACATGGCTATTCATCAAACCCCCCCATCCCTCCGTCCTCCCCACCCACTGTCTACCACCTGCCGCCCTTGTCCTGACAACCTGATTTACAGCCCGTAGGTCAACCTGGGGCTTGCAGCTGGTTTCCCAGGTGGGGCCAGTCTTGGGGACTGAATTTTTAACCTGTGGGGTCTACACTAACTCAGCTTAGTGTGAGAATCGAGTTAAACTGCAGGACCGTCACTACAGTCACTTTGGTGGGAACATGAGAACAGTAATCCCATGGAGCCTGGGTTAGTGAGATCTCCAGTGCAGTTGGGAGGCGGATGATGGACATCTGTCCTCTCCCTTCTGCACCTCCACCTGACCCCGGAGAGTCCAAAGTTTATTGTCAGAGTCGGAAGTTCTGTGTCTTTACAAGACCACCCCATGGAGCAATTCACCTGGAGAGCAATTCAAAAAGCCTTTGGCCTCACTTGGACAGTCTAGTGTTTTCATACATGGGCTCAGATACTAATGTTGCTTTGCGTCAGATTTATTTGAGAAATGTCCTTTGTATTCCAATCTAATTCCTCCAGGAGCCACAAAAGCGTGGTGTATCTAGATAATAGATACGAATTGCTTTCGTGAAGAGAGGAAAGAGATTTGAAAAACATAATAGGAATTAACTTTGTGCGGTTCGTCTTTAGAGCTCTAGAAACTTCAGCCTCACCCCTTCAGCTTATCAGAATCTTGTCTGTATCAAATACAGACCTTGAGTTCACTGACTTTACCCCGCTAGACTCATCAGAAAAGCAAGGACGCAACTCTCTGATCAAAGCTGTGTGGATGAGTCTCCTGCTCAGCAGGACACAGGAACTTTGAAGAAAGCAACTCCGCAGACTTCAGCTGTTCCACACTCCCTGCCCCCTGGCAGCAAGTGACAAACACTTGTCCTGTGTTTGTCCCTCTGCGCCGGGACAGGCATATTAGCACCAAACGGGTCATCCAAGATGGTGACACCAGGTACTAAACACCAGACCCGAATCCGGCCCTCACTCACTTGTACCGGAAACCAGAGAGCACCGGAGGTGCGGGCTGTCCCGGTTCAGGTTTCACCCCCACCTCACAAGAAGCCCTCGGACTCCCACCTTCTCCCTTGGTAAATAAGGACAAATGCTCTATTTGCCTGGGGCTGTTCCTTCAATCCCGGACCCCACTACAACGGCCAAAGTACCCTTTGAGCCCTTTTTATGAGGCTGTAAAACTTTATGTCAGCCTGCTGGAGTAAAAGCGTTTGCACATTTCTGAATGGATCCGTTTATGACAGACACGACTATTATGCTCTCCTACATGCTAGCTGATATTAGACTTTTCAAAAGGTTGTGGCTGAGTTACTGCATCTGCCAGCTGGTTCACAGGTACCTGCTGTGTCAGACCTAAACTGACTGTGAACAGCTAAATTAGGGAAAAAAAAGAAAGAAAGAAAGAAAGAGAGAGAGAGAGAGAGAGAGAGGCATTTGAATCCCCAACATCAACCAGAAATAGCCTTACGCTTTGCCCTGTTGCTTGGGTGTCAAATTCACCTGCATCTCTCCCCAAGTTTTTGATTCCCTTGCTCCTGTCTTGGCTGGGTTGGCAGGGCTCATTATGAACTTTGTCAGCAAATCCCAGCGAGCTGATCTTTACCTTCCATCATTAGCAGGCAAAAAAAAAAAAAATCAAAACCAGGAAAAAGCTGGCAATGCAATCACAGCTTTTGTCCTCCCAGTGCCCAGGATTAACCAGCCAACCCAGAAAAAGTATCAGCATACCCTAAGCCTCCTTACCTGTGATCCATAACGGCCATTCCTGGGCACCAGAAACTGAGCCCGGCTTCCTCCAAATGGGGACTCAGCTCCCTGCCGCCCTCAGACAATTGGTCCCATTATAGTCATCAGGCTGCAAAGTTAAAAGGTGACCCTTACAAAAATATAAACAGCTAGTCAGCACAAGCCACAGGGGCGGGGCTGTGGTATCAGGGGACACTGGGAGCCAATGACCAGCCGCTAGGGGCTCTGTTTGCTGAAGATATTCTGTTTCATTCCAAAGTAGGGGAGTTGGCGGTAAGGAGCATTAAATAGGAAAGGGCAAAGCCTTTTTTTCTTTTCTTTCTTTCTTTTTTTTTAACATTGAGATTCCTTATTTTTGATTGAACCCAGGAGTGCACTACCACTGAGCTATACCCCAAATCCATTTTACTTTTTATTTTGAGAGAGGATCTCCCTAAGATCCCCCCAGGCTGGCCTCGAACTTGCCTTAGCCTCCCCAGTAGGTAGGACTACAGGCAAGGGCCTGACTACTTCTGATGTTTCTTTTTTCTTTTTCTTTTTTTTTTAAAGAGAGAAGGACACGGGTTGGGGATTTAGCTCAGTGCCAGAGTGCTTACCTAGCACGGGTAAGGCCCTGAGTTCAGTCCTTAGCCCTGAAAAAAAAGAAAGAAAAAGGAGAGAGAGAGAGAGAGAGAGAGAGAGAGAAGGACAGTGAGGAAGAGAGAGAATCAATTTTTATTGTTTTTCACATGGCTTTCATTGCTTAGTTCTGTACATGGGTGCATGTGTACATGGGTGCTGGGGTTTGAACCTGTGTGCTTGCGCATGCTCTAACCACCGAGCCACTGTTCCAGCCTCTTTGATGTTTCTTTAACAGCCATCTGTGCATGGATAACATTCTCGTGTACCTCTAAAGCTTGAATTTCAGATTCCTGTTTGTGACTCTAGGACACAAGTCACTGGAGGTTCCCTTGACACTCTGAGCCAACGTCTTGCCCTCTGGCCCTGCCCACTTGCTGTATTACATTCATGTTTCCCATTTGCACTGCGCAGGTGCCTGAAACTATGGTTTCAGAGTTCCCTTCATGATGCGTTGATGTCCTAGATTTCAGTTTCTAAGTGCCCAGAAGGAAGCATGTACCAAGGCAGGCATCCAAGAGTGGCGCTTCAAGGGCTCCATGGCACTGAGAGCCCGGTTGCCACAGTGAGGGCAGGGGATGTTACCGAACTGAACCATCTTAGGCTTCTTTAAGTCCTGTGGGCCCCCACCCTGGGTGAAACCCCATCAGCCTGACAGTATGGCTCAGGGTATTCAGGAAGCCATGGAGATGTTTTCCCACAGAGGCTGAAGCCCCTGCTCTGGGAGTCACCCGCAGCTCAGGGCTGGCAGGGTGGCAGAACCAGGAGTCCATGATCTCACAGGCTTTTAAGGTCACGGTCTGGAGGGTAGCCAAGACTTTCTATGGCAAAACTTGGCAGGAATCAGGACTTACACTGGTCTGTCTGGAGCTAACTACTTCTCGATCATAGGGACATATGCTTCAAGACAGACTGTCAGCAGATAAGAGGTTATTGATGAGGTCTTCAAAGGGTCCTCGGGCACCTGAGCATTGCGTAAGAAGGAGACAGAGTTCATTTGAGGCTCCTGGAGGAAGTCTAGCCTGAGAACCAATTGCTTCTCCTTCCCCTGGAAACACAGGCAGATGTGTAAGTGTGGGAAAGGAATTTGCAGAGGAGACTTCTCTGGCCCAGGTAAGGAGCAACTCTGCAGTAAGGACAGTTCCCCCAGTGCAGCTCCACCCCTTGCAGGACCTTCCTGGTATTTTGGATGGGCACTGCCAAACTCTCAGAGGCTCACCTGTAGCACAGGGGGAGCAAAGCTGCTCTATATTTGGCCCACAGAAAGGGCAAGGTGAGGAATTCATCCAGGGTTCTTTCCTTGAGGCAAAAATTCTAATAACACCTTCAGGGCTGCTTCACCACCTCCTTGGACAGTCCTCTCCTGTATGCTCCTTTCTCAGGGACGGTGGTGAGCGTCAGATGGCCCTGCACCATGGCCTTCAAGGCCTTTGTGCACTGTGCCAGGAAGAACACCTGGGCTGCTCTTCCATGGTAGAAATAGCCACACCTCACCCTTCAGTAGGTTCTGCTTGCTCAGTTCCGGGAGTCTGGGTGGGGCTTGGGTGCTCATCCTGATGAGCCGGACCTGGACGTGGTTGGCGGAATGCTCAGACCTCATGGCAAACCAGGCAGAAGCTACAGGTTCCAGGATTCTGATCTCTCTGCTGGGCAGGGTGGAGCTATGTGTTCTTTTTTTAAAATGATTTTTATTTTTGATGGCCATAATAACAGTATATATTTTGGGGGTATAATGATATTTTGATATATGCAAAATGATCAAATCAGGGTAATTGGCATATCCATCACCTCAAACATAGGCCATTTTTTTTTTTGGTGTGGTCAGAATGTTCAAAATCCTGTCTTCTAGCCGTTTTGAAATATATAATACATTGTTGGTTAATTATGGTCACCTTTCTGTGCAATAGAACAGCAGAATTTATTCCCCCTATTTAACTGTAGCTTTATGGCAAATGACAGGATTTCATTCTATTTTAATGGCTTAATAGTATTCCTTTGTGTGTGTGTGTGTGTGTGTGTGTGTATGTGTGTGTGTGTGTGTAGTATTTTCTTTATCCAGTTGTCCATTGATGGCCACTTTTATACTTTTATACCATTTTCCATAATGGCTATATAATTTACATGTATACAAACAATGTATAAGAGCTCCCCTTTCTCTAAAGCCTCACTAGCATCTGTTACTTTTTGTCTAATCCGTAATAGCCATTCTGAAATAAGGTGATATTCACTGCAGTTTTGATTTGATTTTCCTTAATGATTCATGAGGCTGAGCATTTTTGATATACCTGCTGGCTATCATGTGTTTTGGTTTTTCTGTACTGGAGATTGAAACCAGGGGTGCTCTACCACTGGGCTATATCCCTAGACCTCCTCATTTTTTTTTTGTTTTGGGACATGGTCTCATGAAGTTGTGCAGGCTACCCTTGAACATGAGATCCTCCTGCCTCAGCCTCCACTGTAGCTGGGATTACAGGTGTGTGCCAACAGGGCCTAGTTCTTGTTTTCTTTTGAGAAATGTCTTTTGAGTTGTTTGTTTGTTTGTTTAGAGAGAGGAAGAGGGAGAGAGAAAGAGAAAGAGAAACAACTTTATTTATTTTTGTCTGGATTTTATTTTTCTGACAATTAGTTGTGTATGTGGTGCTGGGATTTGAACCTGGGTCCTCACATATGCCAGGAAAGCACTCCAACCACTGAGCCAATGCTCCAGTCCTCCTTTTTTTTTTCTAAAGAGAGAGAGAGGGAGAGAAGGAGAGAGAAAGAGAGATAAAGAGAGAATCAATTTTATTATTTATTTTTTTTTTTTTTTCAGGGCGGAGGACCGAACTCGGGGCCTTGCCCATGCTAGGCAAGCGCTCTGCCACTGAGCTAAATCCCCAACTCCTTTATTTATTTTTTCATCTGGCTTTTGTTTTTCCAACACTTACTTGTGTGTGTGGTGCTAGGGTTCGAACCTGGATCCTCACACGTGCCAGGAAAGCCCTCCAACCACTGAGCCACCGCTGCGGCCCCAGCCCTCCTCTTTCAATCAGACTTTGTTTTTCCTATTGAGTTTTTCGATTTCCTTACATATTCTGTACCTTAGCTCCTTGTCGGATGCATAGTTTCACAAATGCTTTCTCCCATCCTGTAGGTTGTCTCTTCCCTGTTGCATGTTACCTTTGGTATGCAGAAGCTTTTTGGTTTGACATCATTACATCATTCCATTTATCTATTTTTGTTTTTGTTGCCTGTAGTTTTGGACTTCCCGTGTGTGTGTGTGTGTGTGTGTGTGTGTGTGTGTGCGCTTTGCTGGGGATTGAACCCAGGGTCTTTTACATGCTAAGTGTGTGACCTACCTTCCTCCCACTGAATATACCCTCGGCCCCTTTGTTACTTACACTTTTGAGGCTTATACAAAAACAGATCTGTAACAGATCAATGTCACGAGCATGTTTTCTTCTAGGAATTTTATAGCTTCATTTTTTTTTTGTTTTTGTTTTTGTTTTGTTTGTTTTTCAGAGAGAGGGACAGTGAGAGAGCAAGAGAAAAAGAAACACACGGTACAGATCAATATCACGAGCATGTTTTCTTCTAGGAGTTTTATAGCTTCAGGTTTTTTTGTTTTTATTTTGTTTGATTTAAGAGAAAGGGACAGTGAGCGAGACAGAGAAAAAGAGAAAAATAATTTTATTTAGTTTTTCTTAAGGCCTTCATTGCATCCATGGTACTGGGGTTTAGAACTCTCATACTTGAGCACTGCCAAGCCACGGCTCCAGCCCTGGCTTCAGGCTTTACATTTAAGTCCTTAATCCATTTTGAGTTGATTTTTGTGACAGGTGAGAGATGGGGGTCAACTTTCATTTTTCTGCAGGTGGATATATAGATTTTCCAGCACCATTGGTTATAGAGACCATCCTGCCATGTGCAGAGGCCCACATCTAATCCCAGTGATTCAGGAGGCCCAAGCAGGAAGATGGCCAGTTCAAGGCCAGCCCCAGCAACTTAGTGACACCCTGGCTCAAAATAAAAAAAACAAAAACAAAAGAAGGCTGGAGGTTTACAGCCTGGTGATAAAGGGCGTCTGCTTTCTACCCCCAGCAGTGAAATACATAAATGAACATCCTTTCCCCAATGTTTATTCTTGGCACCATTTTCAAAAATCAGTCAACTCTACAAGTTTATTTTTTTAGTCGTTGGATTTGCACATGTGTAAACAGAAGTTAATTCGGTGTATTTGGAAGAAGGCAGGACAGCAGTGGCTTCTATCCGTTGACTGGAATTCTGCTTTTAAATCTACTTCAACAGTTTAACCTTTCTGTACCCTATGATAATAACCAAGTACCAGAAAATAAAGTGTCTTTTTTTCTTATGTGATTTCTAAGTTATACACTGAGGTAGACATAAATTTAAGAGCTATTTGGTAGGTTGTGTGGCACCGCATAAATTACAGGCGTACAAACTTAGAGAAAAGTTACCACTTTGATTTATAAAGGGAAGCACAGTAGTTACCAAAATTACTTAATAGCGAAATAGAAAAATGTTGGATGTCCTCATTTTCCACAAAGTTTACATTAAGCCATTCTGAGGCCAATTAAAAGCAATAACTCAAAGCTGCTATCCTTTCCTTATCCTTATTAGTTTAAAAATATTTATGACTCTACTACAGAGAATCCTTTTTTTTTTAGGATTCTCTGTAGTAGAGTCATAAATATTTTAATTTGTATGGAAGTAAGCTCACCTGGTACCTCTTCCAAAGAGTGTAGGAGGTTCCTTCCTGCTCTGAATTAATCTAACAAATCCAAAAAAAGCTGTTGTATTTAACTCATGTCTTTTGATTTTAAGGTGCAGTTTGCTTTCTGGAAAGAGTCTAGAGTTCCTCTGAACTATCGAGATCCTGTCGATTAAGCCAGGCGCTGTTGCATATGCCTGTCTGAGGCAGGAGAAATGCAAGTTCAAAGCCAGCCTCAGCAACTTAGTGAGCCCCTGACTCAAAATAAAAAATAAAAAGGGACTGGGGATGTGACTCAGTAGTAAAGCACCCCTGGGTTTAATCCCTGGTTAAAAAAAAAATCCTGTTATTAAAACAATCAAAAGCTTCAGGACACCAAAAATAGGAGGAACAAAAGAGAAAAGTTTAAAACTTTTGTACATGGAAAGGTGTAATCCAGAAAGGAAAAAATCTATAGGATAGGGAAGATGCTTGCGAATGGTCTATGTGAGGAAGTTCTAGTAACAGCACTATATAATGAACACTCACAACTCAACAACAAAAAAGCAATACAATTGAAAAATAGGCAAAGGCGGGGCTGGAGCATGGCTCGGCAGTTACGGTGCTTGTCTGGCATGCACAAGTCCGCGGGTTCGAATCCCAGCACCACATACGCAGCGAAGTGTCGGAGTAATGAAAGTCACATGAAAAACTAAAAAAAAAAAGAAAATGATTTTCTCTCTTTCTCACTGGCCCTCTCTCTTTAAAAAGAAAAAAAATGGGCAGGGGCTGGAGCGGTGGCTCAGCAGTTACCGTGCTTGCCTGGCATGCATGAGTTCAAACCCCAGCACCACGTACACAACTACGTGTTGAGGAAACCAACGCCAGATGAATAAATAAATAAAGTTTATTGTCTTTTAAACAACAACAAAAAAACAGTGCAGGAGCTGGGGCTGCAGCTCAGTGGCAGAGTGCTTGTCTAGCACTTGTGACACTCTGCATTTGATTCTCAGCACAGCACAAAAATAAATAAAATAAAGGTATTGTGTCTATCTACAACTAAAAAATACAGATAAATTCAAGATACAGTGCAGCCCCACTTCATGCCTACTAGGATGACTATGATTTTTTTAAAAAGTAAGAAAGACAGACAAGTATCGAGTAGGATATGGAGGCCCTGCTACCCTTTGCATGTTAGTTCTGGGAATATGAAATACTTCCATTGTTCTGGAAAACAGTTCCACGGTTCTTCAGAAGTTTAAAGGGAGAATTACCATATGACCCAGCAATTCCACTCCTGGATATTTACACACACATAAAAATGAAAACAGGATTCAAAGAGATATATGTATACCCATGTTCACAGCAGCAATATTCACAAGAGCCACAGGGGGAGATGGTTCAACAGATGAATGGATAAGCAAATTGTGGAGCAGACGTACAATGGAATATTATGCAATTATGAAAAGGAATGAAGTACTAGCATAGGCTACTTAAAACATTAAGTTAACGGGCTGGAGTGGTGGCTTGGTGGTTACAGTGCTTGCTTGGCATGCATGAGTACACGGGTTCAAACCCCAGCACCACGTACACAACAAGTGCCAGAGCAACAAAAGCCATGTGAACAACTCAATAAAAATTGATTCTCTCTCTCTCACTGTCCTTCTGTCTTAAAAAAAGAGAAAATCTTTTTAAAAAATTAAGTGAAATAAGGCAGACACAAAAACGTCATATATTGCAGGATTCCATTTATATGAAATATTCAGAATAAATAAACTCAAAGAAACCAAATATAGGTTGATGGCTGGCAGGGACTCTGGGAAGTGTGGATTCAGAAAAACTGTTTAATAGATAAAGGGCTTTATTTTATAGTGATGGAAATGCTCTGGAACTAGATACAGGTGATGGTTGGATAACACTGTGAACATTCATCACATTTATTTATTTTTGAAAGAGAGAGAGGGACAGTGAAGGAGGGATAGAGGGAAAGAAAGAAAGAGAATCAATTTTATTTAGTTTTTCATATGGCTTTCATTGCTCCAACACTTTTTTGTTTATGTGGAGCTGGGGTTTAGAACCCACATCCTCACACATTCCAGGCAAGCACTGTAACCACGGTAACCACCGAGCCACTGCTCCAGCCCCACATTCATCACATTTAAATGCTTAATTATATGTTAGGGACATTTTACTTCTATCAATTGGAAAATGAATCTTCTAAATTTCAGTATCTACTGTGTTTAACAGGACTTTTCCTTGAAAGACCCACCTGCAGGTTTGCTAAAGTTTAAAAAGCAGATTTCTCAGGGCTGGAGCTGTGGCTTAGCGGTTACAGCACTTGCCTGGCATGCATGAGTTCACGAGTTCAAATCCCAGCACCACATACACAAAGAAGTGTTGGAGCAACAAAAAATCACATGAAAAACTAATTAAATTGAACTCTCACTGTCCCTCTTTCTTTAAAAAAAAAAAGCAGATTTCTTTCATTTGTTCATTCATTATATGTATGCAATGTTCAGTATCTATTAGGATCCAGGCAGTGTGGTGCATTTGGGGGCCTAGAGATGCACTTGCACCTTCTCTACAAAAGGTGAGGAAGAACTAGACCCTGGTGAGGAAAGCAACCCGGAGAAC
Source organism: Aplodontia rufa (assembly GCA_004027875.1). Taxonomy (NCBI): domain Eukaryota; kingdom Metazoa; phylum Chordata; class Mammalia; order Rodentia; family Aplodontiidae; genus Aplodontia; species Aplodontia rufa. Next base: position 30,446 of record PVKS010005691.1, read on the forward strand.
AGGGAGGGATGATTGACATGCCTGGCTGCTATGTGTGAGGTCATTTCCTGTTTGATCTCACAGAACATTCAAAACCTGCAGAGTGAGGGCTGGGGACCTAGCTCAGCAGTAGAGCATGTAATTTGCATGCTCAACCCTGAGAGGAAGAAAGCAAGAAAGGAGGGCAGGAAAGGCCAGCCAAAAGCTCTTGGGGTGATGGTGGTAGGAATTATTATTCCCATTTTGTACACAAGGAAACTGAGAATCAGAACTTTTCTTTTTTTTTTTCTTTTTTAAGAGAGAGAGGGATAGAGAAAAAGAATCAATCTTATTTCTTTTCCATCTAGCCTTTGTTTCTCTGACACTTAGTTGTGTATGTGGAGCTAGGGTTCAAGCCTGGGTCATCGTACGTGACAGGCAAATGTTCCAACTGCTGAGTCACTGCTCTGGCCCCAAGAGAATTATTCAATTAACTTCTTAGAGTCACCCAGCTTATAAGCTGTGGAGCCAAGTCCTTTTTAATTTATTTATTCATTTATTTACTTATTAAAGAGAGAAGGATAATGAGAGAGAGAAAATCATTTTTTATAGAGTTTTTCACATGGCTTTCATTGCTCTGACACTTAGTTGTGTACGTGGGTGCTGGGGTTTGAACCCGTGTACTTGAGCATGCCAGGCAAGTGCTGTAACCGCTGAGCCACTGCTCCAGCCCCACCAAGTTCTTTTTTAATGAGTGCATATTGATTGTGTGGAATAATGGGTTTCATTGTGGTGTATTTGTACACGCGTATTATATACTTTGCTTGCATCTACCTCCCCCTTTACCTCCCTGGGCCCTCCCCCTCGGCGATCTCGCTCCATAGTGGCTGTACTGATTTACTTTCCCACCAACGGTGTGTAAGGGTTCTTTTTGGGGGGCATCATCTCCAGCACTTACGCGTTTTTATTCCTGATGATAGTCATAGTTTTGATTTGCATTTCCCTGATAAGCCAAGCTCTTTCTGTTCCACTCTGCTGCTCCTGCATAGAGGGGTGTGACGAATTGATTCCACGGGGGAAAACTGCTCCCCAGTCAAAAAGAAAAGTAATGACTGAGATGAATTCAGAAGCATTTCAGATATCAAAAGAGCAGTGTGTCTCTTTCTAGTGGGAAGAATCCACAAATAAGGGGGAAAATAACGATTGTCAAACTTTGAGAAATTATCATTTGCAAAACACAGCCACAGAGCTTTAGAAATCAAGGGATTTGTCTACGTAATTTGATCATATATCCTTAAATAGGAAAAAAAAAAAGAACTGCAAAATTAACTGACTTTCACAGAGACACATGGCAAGGTGGCAGCAGGCTGAGGCTAGAAACCAACACTCTGACCATCTAGTCCAAGATCTTTTCCACTGAGCCACATATATGGCACTAAACAATTGATCTCAAGCCAGGTGCAGTGGCGCTTCCCTGTAATCTCAGCTACTCAGGAGGCTGAAGCAGTGGAATCAAAAGTTCAAGGTCAATTTAGCAACTTAAAGAGACCCTGTCTCGAGAAAACCTTTGCCTGCTACACCTCAGACAGAGGGCTAATATCCAGAATATACAAGGAACTAAAAAAACTAAACTCCAAACTCACAAATAATCCAATCAATAAATGGGCTAAAGATCTCAAAAGAAACTTCTCTCCAGTGGAAGTCCAGAAAGCCCATAAATATATGAGAAAATGTTCTACATCATC